>DWHK01002302.1:0-10092 GCA_018247855.1 Graphium androcles
CCTGTAGTTAAAGCATATTTGCAGAACCGATACTATACCAATACGAAGCCTTGAACCCGTTATATCTATTTCTTTATATTCTTCATATTCTTCATATTCTTTTAATTCATTGTAAATGATTCCTTAAATGCTTTTTACTATCTTCCCACCCCTTGTAGCGTTTACATGCCTCTATTGTTTCATTTGTAAAAGTCGTTTTGTTGCAAGGCATAAAGAGATAAATGTTATATAGTCAAGACCCTAAGCTGTGATTTCCATGCTAAAGATGTTCTATATTGAATAGAATTGGATAACAAAATGGACCTGAAAATGGTCAGTTTGACAGCAGAGTATCCCTGAAAAAACCCTCAAAAATAAGATGTAAATTATGGTACCGTATAAAACAGAGTACATTTAGACTAATATGAAAGTGTGTTTTTTAGTTTAAATCTTCGTTTATGATTTCACACCTTAACTTCTCGACCAACCGTCATGAAATTTTGCATATACATATGTACGTATGCGGTCAAGGGTAGACCCGTTACTATCTGCAATGGGTACTTTTTATGTAGAAAAAAGTCATATGTCCTAGATAAAAAAAAATATGGAATACAAATAATAACCGCCTGCTAAGATGAATATACTATGAAATCCAATAATTTAAATATATTTGTTACTAAATTATCTTATGCGCGTCTTAAAAATATTATATTCACACCTTATTTAATTCTGTCCATTTACTCCGTTAAAGTGTGTATTATTTCATACTGCTGGAGCTGGGAAGTTAATTACGGTTGAGCATTACCGGAAATGTATTAGGATAATTACCAGCGTTATAAAAACGCTTCATGTGGCCTGCACGCCTAGCTACACTGAAATTTCTTTCCCTTAATTAAAGAATACGCTGGTAAATATTGTGTTATTAAATGCTGTCTAATAATCAAAAACTAAATGTCAACAAGTTTAATTGAAACAGAAACATGAAATTGCATAATTTAAACAGTTTATGTAGTTTATGCGTGGTTTTCCTTAATGGACGTGTTACCTAATATCAAAACAGGTCAAATTATTTATCATCAAAAAAATATATCAGAAAAAATTAGACAATTTTGCGGGGCTCATAATCGAACCTAAAAACTTCGGAAAGACCATTTTCATAATTAGGCTCTAAATTTGAGGACTTCAGAAATTCTAGCTTCTAGTTTCGTATTCGAAAAATCTCTCTGGTCGAATTTGGACAATGGTGGTCAATCTAGTAAGATCATGCAACTGCGACGGAGATATTATAGTCCACTAATGTGTAATCTCAGTTCCCTTATTCTCATACACCGTCGGTCCAGACTCAACCGGAGAGAAATCAGACGCAGGAACGATTTTTATAAGCCCATCGGACACTAGGCTCATGACCGAACTGAGAAACCACAACAAAGTCATTTTTCCCCCTAGGATTCGAACCTACGACTTCCAATTTATAAAGCAACGCCTTTTACAACTATGCTACAGACGCAGTTACAATATGAACTACTTAAGCAATGTCTAGCCTAGATTTATCAGCACACTTGCATGTTACGATATCAAATTCAAGTAGAATCTCAAGTTTCAAACAACTTATATACTACTGGAATAACAGCTATAGCTCTAGTCAAACTTATTCCATTTAACATGGAGCACACCTAAGTTTGTACTTAACATGACTACCCGTCCAATATATACATTCCAGTGCATTTTAACTTCACCTATATTAATTCCAATGTAATAAAATTTTATTTCATCAGATAAACAAAGTTAAAAACAGTTAGTATGTAAATATTGTTGTGTTGATGAATTTAAAGCAGTATAAGGTACGAGTATCTGTTATTTTACCATTACAAACATTTTTTTGTCGTTTAAGTTGAATATATTTCTTGGTTAGTTTTTTATTTAATAAGTTTTCGATAATTTTTTTTCGGGTTGCTGTGGATGTTGCCATATGTACTGTTGTTTTTTTAAAAACGTTAAAGAACAAAATTAACATTTGGCAACATCCAATTACATTAAAGTAAAAGTCACACAATTCTATGCAAAAACGCTGCGGAATGATTTTTCAGGAGTGACTACGTAGAGGCTTTACTAAAGTAAAGCTCATACCTTTTTAGTTTTTGAAATTTCGACATTCATGGTTGAAGAAAGTTTGATTGAAATTTAAACCAATAGATCCGAAAAAAGTTAACGAATTGGAATTGAATGTTTCGTACTTATATTTTGAGAATCATTTTAATTGAAATTCAGAAGTTTCATTGTATGTCCTCACCACAGGTAAACCTAAATAAATAAGAGATAAATTTATATATTAAATAACAATGTCAACGTAGAAAACTAGAATATACATGTACAGTTATATATGTTCACTAGAACAGTACGAGTATATAACTATATACATATATAGTCAACCTCAACTTTGGACGACAGGGGAAAAAACGATGGACCCTCCAGTGGTGTGAATACTCTATGCAAGAAATACACTTTCATTTATTTATTTTATTTTTATTTAAAACTTAACTAAGTTTTAAATAACAACACAAAGTAAATCGTACAAAGGCAGACTTAATGCTAGCATTTTCTGCCAGTCAACCTGAGATGCACAAAGATCACTGGTAGATGCACAAAGAAAAGTTATGTCACGAAATTATTTTATTAACACATCTTAAAATAGTTATAAATATGTTATCTGAGTATAGTGCGTAAAGCGCTTTTAATTCCCGCTATCGTGTTGAGGACGTGTGTTCCAGAGTTGACACTGATCTTAACGCATCTTTCGATACTCCTATCTTAGGCTTGGTTCCGAAAATTTGGAGAACTGCATTAGTCCACGTGGTCCACAAAAAAGGCGATCACTCGGGTCCATGTAACTGTAAGCCGAGTGCTATTACGCCCTCGTTTTCAAAAGTAACGGAGTCAATAATGAATTACCAACTCCTTTACCGTGAAGATCATCGACGATCGGCTTTACGGTTTCCGCCGAAGTCGATCAGCTAGTCACCTACATTGGTACAGACCAACGATGAGCGGAAGCAATCGAGAGCATGACAGTTAGATAGTGGCGAAGGACTTCGATCAGGTATGCCGCAGAGCTATCTGAAAAATTATGCGCATGTATACCCAGCTTTTTCACGTAACATCAAGATCATTGACGATAATGTATGGTCAAACACAGACTATGAACACTGGTGTCTCACAAGGCTGAGTGATGTGGTTCACACTGTTCCTTCTGCATATTAATGATTTGCTGCGCATCAGCAACATTTATTACTATGCCAATGACAGTGTAGTTGACACCTTGTATATGAGCCAGGCGAATATTTCTCAGGACCGCGTTAACGAGTGCGGGAACAAATTTGTAAAATCGAGACTGCCTTGCCTTGACCCGCAAAAGACACAAATTTGCGCGTTCGCTGCTAAAAAGAAACCCATTGTTGTACCTCCTCACTTCGAAAACACCTGGTCGCTACAGCCTCGATCGAAATACTTTGTTTCGATATATTGAATATAGTCGTCGGCTTAATTCCTTGGCCCAACGAAGAGTGTTTCTTACAAAAAAGTTACTATTATCAGTTTTATTCTTTTGCTTTTGCTTCCATACCTTATTTTTATTAAGAACTATCTAATACCTTGAAATAAGAATCAAATATTGTTATATTTGTCATGTGTTCATCCAGCTCTAATCCCATTTGCGGATAAATCTTGTACCATCATTACAAATTTTACCAAGGTTTATTTATAACATTAACACATTACAAATATATTATGTATTATATTAATCAGATTCAGATATCGCAAACAAGATCTTCGTAATCAACCAGCAGGCCGAAGAGTGTGGGAGGTGAGTTAGAGTGTCATAAATGAGACATAGCACAGATACAACAAATACACATATGTAGTAAGTATAACCTATAATTGTAATAAGTATATTTGATATTTTAGGGGATAAAAATGAGAAAAATAAATTGCAATTCCTAATAGCTTACATTCCTTTAAACAATTTATGTGTGGTAAATTTTGGTGGTCAGGAAAGTAATCGTTGCTGACTTTAGCTTAATGCTTTAATCGAATTGTTGCATATTTAATACAACGAATTACATGAACCGTATTCAGTGTCATAGGTAGATTTAACATTCTAAGTTAAAGAAGTAAATACTTTACAATGTGTGACCATTGAAAATGTAAAACAACGTGAACAAAGTTTACAATAATTAAAAAATTAAAACAACAAGAAACTAAACCAAACCACCGAGAAAAAGTGAAGGGATAATATCAAAAATTCGAAAAAATATTAGTTAAAAATCTACTTACATCGAGAGCGAAAGCTAGTTGACGATAAACTATTAAATACATAAAAATATCAAAAGTTTTTTTTTAACAAACTCGGTGTCCGTTCTGCAAGTCATTAGATTTTTATTCTATAATGTACGTATGTACAAAATGGCATCGTACTCAAGCTAACAATGTATAAATAATATTAATATATTATTATTACTTTTTTTTGTTTTACTGTAAGTTTGTTTAGTTACCGGTGTGATGCCAGATTGCTGCCCTTATTGCTCACTTTTGATTTTTACATTATTTTAAAACATAACTTAACATTTTTAGAAGGATTTAAAATGATAATGATGAAAACATCAGCTCGCCCCTAAGTCAGACCAAAACAGACTAAGATTGCTATTCCCCAAGAAATATTTTGTAACGTGCTCTATTTCAAGTGTCTACTCTATTTATTAGTGATAAAACTCAGTGTATTTTACAGCATTCGTCTTCTCGCGTTTGACTTAGCTGTTTCACCATATGAGGACATAGTTAATCCGGGTTACCACCAGCTCAAGGTTAAAAATTTTGGTCCATCTTTGTCAGTAACCACTGATAGTACTATTAAATGTTTCCGAAGTAATATCCGTGAGTATAAATTTTAGTATCCCAAACAAATTGAAACATTACAAACAAACATCCTTTCTATTTACGTTTCTTTACATAAATACCATCGCGAACAAAAAAGTTGATATCATAAAAACGATCGCAACGATAACACAAATGTAAGGAAATGCTAAATTTCAAAGAGGTCATGTAGCGAGTTAGCTAAACGAGAGATTATTTATTGAAATTGTTTTGACTTCTTTTAATATATAAATAGAAGAGAGTTTTGTAAGATTTGCAAATTTACATATGGACAGGTTAAATAGATTTCCAGTTACGGCTTAAGACCTTGGCTGACACATTGATGTGCCTGATTAGATGCCTATTAATAAGTTTCATTATCTATATATCGATCAGCTACAACCACTTCGCTTTTCGTGAATAACATAGAAACCGAAATACGTTTAAATCTCTATTATCTATTATATACAGATCTTCTTGTATGGACGGTATAACAAAATTTCTGGGCGGAAATTCCTGTTCGCAATCAAAATCCCAAGCGTACGGCGATGTTTCCGTTAATCAGGAAGTCACTCGCAAACATTCGATTACCAGGGGGAAATATCATTCCAGCCCCCAATACCTGTCGCCGGACGTCAAGATTCCCGTTAAAATTCATATGCTTGTTTTCATTCTGGCTATGATTAACGTACGCGAATACTAGATAAGTACAATCATAAAATAAGTAATAAGAGTAAAATGTAAATAAATCTTAATAAAACTTATCTTAATTTTAACTGCCTGGGTAAAAAACGGATTAATAAAAAAGATTTTACAAAAATTAGGGCGAATGAATCCAACAGTGAACTACAGCAATTAACCAGATTAGGCGATTATCACTGGTGCCACGGTGGGCCTCATATTCGTAAATAACTTAATATTTCAAATTTTCCATTTTATGTACTGACCGTTGTCAAAGAAAAACAAATGAATCACTTAATTAGAATCACAAATATGTACATTAAGTATTCTGAACAGCACTATTTACCATATTTCTGCAAATAAAGATGATTTGATTTGATTTGCAAGCCTAAATTTAAAATACATTTTAATTTGGATTAACTTAAAAAGATGCCAAATAATTTGAAATCAGAGTGGCCAGATTGATAACACGCCAATTTCATGTATATGGTTATAAAAAAGGTTCCAACTAATTGAAAGCTGGCCACTATTATTCTCAACACTCTTCAGTTTCTTATTTATGTCAAGTTTAATTAATTTAAAAATGCAGAGCATACAATTTAAAAACACTTTATTTTTAACGGTATTTGTTAAATTCAGATCAACCCTACATCAATGCAATATATTACAATCATTAATTTTAATTTTATAACGGAGTAAATATCTTTTATTTCCCTTTTTTAACTTTAATTTATTTACTTAACACGTCAATTTTTTAAGGAATCAACCATGATGTTATAGACAATATCACTCGATTTTTAACTTTGACAATGTATAGACTGTTAATAAAGTAAGGGGCTTTTATTAGTGCAGTTTTCGTTTCGCCATTATGTTGATAATATATCTGTATAATAAATCTTTGCTGGCAACGTGAATGTGATAAAACTATACGACAAACTATATGACAAAATCACGGTAGATGTAACGATTTTTTATGAATTAAGAAGGAGTAAAATTAAAGATTAAAAAGTAATAATGGTATGTGAAACAAAATATGCTGAGAAAAATAATTTTCTTTTTACTTATCTATAGTTGAATCAAATATTTAGTCTAGAGGCTAATTCTCCTCCCAGAATATTATAACAATGCGTCGCAAAAACAAATCCGTTTTTAAATCTCTAATTTCCTTTGCCTTGGGAATAACGAAAAATAATAAAAGTCTAATAAACACGAATTGCGAAATGTCTTATAAACACGAATTGCGAATGTTAATGTAAAGTTGTTTCCATTGATTACGTAATGTAGGTTTTCTTAAGAATGTTAAAGCCTCGGAAATATACTAACGCTTTTACTAAGGCGAATACATCAAGTACGGAAATTAGCGGAAACAGAATTTATTATTCGTACCACCCAACGAATGATCAACTTGTGAGTGATCAAAACTACTATGGTTTGGCACAGATGTAATAAGGATAACCTAGGACAAGTAATTTTGTGGTATATTATAATTGTTTCAGATTTGTATTAAGATGCTAATTCTGTAAATTTATACTATATTTTTTGCCCAATTATATTAAAATATATATTAAATTTGGCAATAGCAACTTTAATTAATTGCATATGATCTGAAGGCTATAAAGAAACGTGATAAAACTTGATAATACGAAAAATACGAAAAGATTTTTACGTTACGACTCCGAATATTACTTTAGCACTGTACGTAGCTACTGTATAGCCTTTTCATGGATCGGATATATATATATGTTAATGAGTTTTTGTTGTTTGTTACGCTTTCACGTCCATCTAATCAACTGATAAAATATATTTTCAAGAGCACAGAAATAGGCTAGAGTTTTTAGATTTCAGACCAAGAAAAAAAATTAATCCGGCTCATCCATCACTACAAATCCATCTATAATATATAACATCTAATATGATGCCTAAATTAATAAAAAACCTAAACATAGAAACCTCGAAAGAAATCTAATATCCCTTTGATGATATAAACTTCAGTAGCATTGAATCAAGAGCATCATTGTTTACAGCCTTTAAAATGCTTCCAGAATTATTTGTAGTTGAATACAGGTTGTAGGAAATTTTAATTGATCGCGTACAGCTATAGTGTGTTCTAGAACTACATTCAAGTATTTATCGAGTATCCGTTTGGTTTTATGTCGTTATCGACATTCCATTATCCTTAAGGATATGAATCCTTATATAGTCTTCTGCTAAATTTGTTTAAAATCGAATCATGGCAAGTTTTTACTAAATGTCCGATTCCGTTTACTGTCGATTTATCGAATCAAGTATTTCTTTAATTTCTAACAACGGTGGTTGACTCAAATTGCTTTTTATGGATCTTTACAACTATTTTATTAGTACTTTACGTGATATTGAATAGATGTGTGGAGGTATATAAGTAGTAAATAAAGTGACCACAAGCGTATATGAGTTAAATCGTTAGATATGGATGTTTTTAAGTGTCTCTAAATAACACACTGGGTGATATCGGACTTAACAAAAGCGTTACTATTCCTGCGTGATTTTAATATCTCTATATTGACCTAAAATTCATTTAATGAAAATATTTCGACGTAAAAATCTCTCGTTATTCTTATATTAAATTTCTTATTATATACATAATACTTTTTACTCCTAAAAAATGATAGTAATTAAAAATTTAGCAATTGTAAGTGGTCTAAATAGCGCTACAACATTATAGCTTAACATCGCTATCTATAATATTTATGACTACGTTATACGACTCTAATGTAAAAAGATTTAAGAGCCACTATCTAGATAGATATAACCCTTAAGTATAGATATACTTAAGGGTTCATAAAATCAAAGTACTTTCTTCGGCAGTTTTAGAATTTAAGAGTTAATAAAACGATTTATTCCTTTTTTTACTATTGACAAGTCTACCTTAGTGATAACAAAGTTTCAATCGAATATTTCGTATAATTAAATAAGACCATTTTTAAGGGCGCAAAGGAGTTTTATTAAAAAAAGGAGTAAATAAAACACTGGAACAATTACTATTTACCATTAAAAATTGGGCCTTTAATCAGAGGTGAGCAATGTAATAATTTATTAATTCCTTTTCCCGGTATGGTGGTAGAAATTATAATAATAGTATATCTATAAAAGCCTAATATTTAATTTTTATTTCCCATGTTGTTGAATTTTATTTTTAATCTGAAGAAGCGGTTATTATGTATTATTAACTGTATCAGTTCAACGATCCCGTTACGATTTGAAGGCAAAAGTTTTGATGAAGCTTAAGTTACGGTTTATCTTTTAACTACGTGAGTTTAAGCCATAACACAAAAATTAAAACGTGATCTATCCGATTATATACAATAACAGGTTAAAAAGAAATTAAATGCGAGCAAGCTTTACCAAAGAGGTATTAAAATAATTTTCTCAGTCATAATAACGTTAGAAATGAAGTTCGTCGCTTCTTCAAGTAACGCGTAGTTATATTACTCTTATTTGTATGGTATATAAAATAATTGATTCGTATATTTATATATACAACATTCATATTGTGCACATTTTTGAATTAAATTAAAAGGCTGAAAAATAATAAAATATATAGTGTAACTAGAAAACTAAACTAACAGACGATCAATTATTGTATGATACTAAATATGTATACGTCACGATAATAACATAAACGACTGTAAATAGTTTAAAGATTTTGATATTTTTTCATGTCTGTCAGTCACATATCGGACAAGACGGGCTTGGGAGGATTAGCATCCATAGCCAGCGTTGGCTGTCCCTAACCTCTTTGAATTCTGCTCTCCCTTCCAAAAACAAAATATGGCCCCATTCCTATCAACCCAGAGCGATTCTTCAGACGAAGATATCGACCTATATTCACCAGATTTTAAATAAGTTAGTTGTTATATATAATCGGGTGAACCATCTGCTCATTTGCCAATTTTAATCCAAAAAACAGGTTACAGTATTACTCATTCTCTTCGTATGCATGTATTATATTCTCTCTGAACTATTTTCACAAGCAACAAAATCAGAAAATATAAAATTATGGATAACATTACTTATTGTACAAAACACTGCTCTTGTTATGCACTAACATAACCTTTGTATATCTGCATATTACGCTAAGAAGAACTTGATTTCATAAGTAAGATGACTTCGAGAGCGGATTACAAAAATAGGTTACAGAAATATGGTTATTGAAAGTGCTACTAGGTGAAGATAACATAAACAAGGTGATATAATATAATTCCTCACATGACGGGTTTATTTGCATTGTATTAAAATATGTAATATATATACGAGCGAGTTTTGTTTATGAATACATTCAACATTTATACAAACTGCAGGTGTAAGGAGTATTGAGATCACCTCCTGTGTTTATATAATACTTAATGAGATTATTTTCTTTTTTCTTAGAAAGGTATCTTCTTCATTAAAATGAAATTTGTGATCCAAATGAATTTTTGGTATGTAAAGGTCCTTAAAAAAGAAAAGGTGTCAACGGAATCCTACTACTTCGTCTCTATAGCATATGCA
>DWHK01002303.1:0-10091 GCA_018247855.1 Graphium androcles
TACTGCTGTACTGATTTCCATTTAGTATTATTTTTATACAGTGATTGCTTCCGATATAAATGGATTAGCAATTAATAAATGTTAAAAAAATAATCTTATATTTTTTTCAACTATTTTTAATAGATAAAAAAATACTGCATATGTGTAGTGGAGCTACACTGCAGTATACATTGCTTGATTGGGGTGGAATTTACGGAGAAGCAACTTCAAGTTAAACATCTAGCAACAGGAGCACACAAAGGAACACAAAAAACATTTGCAATAGGCTAGGCGCGACTTACCTAGTTATTATATGCAAGAGAAAAATTTTACGCATTTGTTTACTGCTTGGTATGGTATTGATTAATGTGGATTTTTAGAGTTCTCACACCACTTATAACTTTTTCAATAGTAATATTCTTGTGATGAATTTCTTTTATGTTTTGCATTCTTATTTCACGTAATAGGCAATTAACACAGAGAGAATCGCTTGATTTTTGGCAATATAATAACTTTATAGAAGTGTTCAAATTTTAAAGGAAGTTAGAGAATTTCTACTACGTTCTCAAAACTGAATTCACAGACGAAACGTAAATGTTCCAACAATTTGTCCAATAGAAGATAGCGTAAATAAGGGAATAAATACATCAAATCGAATGCGATAGGGAGCCACCATAAAGAGTTCGTCCATAAGACCAAGCTCAAGTAGCGGGTGCTGTCCAAAGGCTCGAGGCAATTTTAAGAGCACCCATTGTGCCGCAGACAGTGGCGACAAACTAGCGACGACACCGACTCGCTTGCTTCTTAGCAAGCACACCCCCAGCTGCAAAGCTATTGAGCGTCGAAAAGTCGAATAAACGAAATGCGAGAAACGACACTGACACCAAGCGACGAAGTACATATATAATCAAAAGAGTATAAAATGGATGAAAATTAAAAATGTATAACATCTAGAACTATCTAGAATAGGCTAAAAAAAGAGTACCTATCGATGGATTAATCGATAGAAAGACACAGGGATACTTTATACTCAAATTTGTAGATAAAGCTAAACTTATTGGTCAATTTGAGGACCAAAAAACATTATACCTAAGCACTAAAGCGAATTTGCCCGAATTGTTTTCTTTATTGGGATGAGCAAGTAAACGAGCTGTGATGTAGCCAGATTTTCGTATTGAATCAAGTTGCCAGCTAATAAAGGTCAAAACGGAGGATAATGGTGGCATTCCATCCATTTCATTCTCCAGACCAAAATTATCTAATGTTGATAATACGGTAATAAGCTACGTCAGTGGAAAATAAGATCGTCTACCTGGCTTTTGAAATTTGCTTCAAAATCTTGGCATACCTCACCTAAAAGACATGTAACTGCCAGGGCATCATGGATGATGTTTAGTCAGCTGTTGTACATATCGACTGACTAACTCTAGATGAATACAATATACAAAAATATGGCAGATGAGCCTAGCCCACCGAAGGCCCGATTAGAATTAGAAAATGTACAATGTTTTAAAGTTTACATTCAATTCTATAAAGCGCTGCGCGGCCGGTGTCCCTACAAGATAAACGTCAGCGAGGAAAAAGAAAAGGCAAATTTAAAAAAAAACAACTCAATTACAGGGGTGAGCTATAAACGACTACCGATGTCCATAGGTGGCGGATCATGGAACGACTTGAAAATATCTTTGTTATCTGCTATGCAGTCCCCGACCATTCAGCGGCAAGGCTGTCATGACGATTGCTACGTGGAATGTCAGAAGTATGTACGAGTATAAGATGATAAATATCGAACGGCAGATGCTAAGACTTAAGACAGATATTCTAGAAGTGAGTGAGTCTAGACATCAAGGAACAGAAGATCCAAAGAATACGGAATGTGGGTCAGATAAGAGTAGTCTTGGCTAAAAAACCTACACCAATTAGTAAAATAGACTTTTGTGCAATACCTAAAAACTATTTTGTTTTATTTTTCTCGGCTTGTAAACTTCTTCGTGTTTCTTGCCTAATTCCCAAAATGTTTGAGGTCGAACGTCGACGAACGTCAACCAAATAGTACCGAAATATATGTTTTTCCCCAGCGCGCTGCATCCAACCTCCGTAACCAAAGGGATTCGAAGGATGGATTATTTGTCTGGATGTTTGAAGGCATTGACGTCCTTCAACGACTGTAAAAGGTGTTCTTGAAAAACGGAGCCTACTATTTGCATGCCCATTCTATGCATGAATCTTCTGAATTTTCAGACAATCGGGTGGTCAGCCTGTATTGCCCTAACCTATCTAAGGCATAAGAACACAAAGCCATTGTTCCCACGTGGAATTCAAACCCACGAGCTCCCATTTTTAAGGCAAGGACTTGTAAATAGCATATCAATATTAAACGTATACCTGTAACGTATACCGTACATGTACAGTAATCGGCAAGTTATTATGCAATAGATAACTTCTGTCCATTTTTTTCTTCCAAATTTTATTTTCGAGACATCACATTTCCTTTCCCTCATCCATTTTAGTTTAGCTCTGTTCTAAGCTTTACATTGCAATTCTTCAAGTAAGCGAGGGATAATCGTTTAGAAGTTAGTATCTCTTGGAAATAAAATTTTCTCTCTGGATGAAAGAAACTTTTTGTCTTATTATGTATGTTATTCACAGAAAAGCATTACGCTTCGCGCCTTTGGAGCTGAGCAGATAATTTAAATAAAATAGCACTATCCTATTGACAATATTAATAAAGGAATAATTTTACTGGATTAGTAGAGAACTAATAGAATAAACCTGTGGGTTATTTTTGTTTGTTTATACGCGCTAATCTCTAAGTTCTAGTCAAAATTAAGAAATATTGAATATGGAAAAAAAGATTCATAAGAAATGGTTTAAGATATTTAGTATCACATGACAACCTTTTAAAGCGGACCTAATAATGGCAGGCCACAGGAAACAGCTAGCAAAAGCTCAGATGATGTCTGTTTTTCATCGGAAACATTTTTAACTAATAGAATTAATCTTTGGATGCAAGTTAATACATTTGTCACAAGTTAGCGAGATTACATCATTATCAAATAGCCGCATATTGGTTGAGTATTGAACTATTTAGGAAGTGTATTATGTAACAAAAATAAGAAAGAAAATATAAATCAATTAACGTCATCTGCAAGCATTTATAAAACTAAGGCCGTGCGTGACAAGCTCATTTTTCATGTATTGATTGGAATTAAATCAATGTCATTATCAAGTATTAGCTTTAGTAAACGAAGAATGTTGATTTTCTGGGTGTTCTGGTAATGTTTAAAACCTGTAATCTTTTGCAATTTTTTTACTGTTATGTATGAAAAGCATAGTAAGTTGTTACGAATAAAAAATGAGTGGATTGTCCTTTCGGTGTTATCATTATTGTGCATGAGCGCACGTCTGGGTGCACAAAACGGGCATCAATGGACACATTGATTAATGTATGCACCTGCACTATCTCGAAGTTGCGTGATCAGAGACGCTCGACGTATGTATAACCAGCAGCACTTTATAAATGCCACATTCTCGGCCAGTCGCTTCTCGTATCCTGACTAATATTATTGATGCGAAAGTGAGTGGGTTTGTTTGTTCGATAGTTCGCAACGCTTCTAGGTTTTACCCTATCAACAGTCAGTTTCGAATACACAGTCAGAGCTAGGTACCGTTAATCAAATGAATAACTTCGTTAATCACTAATCGGTTACTAAAAAGTTAACTTTGCTAAACATTAAAATGTTACATCTTGGATGATTTAACGAAAGTCTAAGTTAATCGTTAAAACTTGATAATAATCGCACATCATGTGTCATAGCGTAAGGAGATACTGATTCTGTGAAATACGTAAATGTTATCCAACTTCAAAAAATGAGAAGGTTTGTTGTTCTACTGTATGTATTTTTTATGTATGTGTACTGAGGTTTTGGTCGATTATGAACTAATTTTCAAAATTCTTTCTTATATATTCAAGTCAATTTCATAAAATTTTCTTTAAAATCGGTTCCAAGGTTTATTTTTTAAGTCATAATAACTAAAAAATAGACCATAAAAGTTCACTTCTAAGGCGATTAAAGTAAGTTTCGCAATTATTTTTGAAAATAATATTTGTTGATCTGTCTCTCTTCTCAAAAAATTTGCTTGTAAAATTTCTCTGGCACCGTCTGTCTGTAAAATGTCTCTGGCACCATCTGCTTGTTTTTTGTTGCAGCAATTTTCTTGGCATTACATTTGTTTCATTGTTTATAACTTTTTAATTTTCATACACATAACATGCATTTTTCTAGGTGTAATGACGAGGTATTTTTATTCGCAGCAGAGCAAGTGATGATTTAGCTTGTTTTTCATCTTGTTAATTAGACTATTATTTGACCAAATGAGCGAAGCCAGTGAGGTTTACAATTATATATGTATAAAAATCACCCGTAACACATAAAAAACACCCGTCACTGTCACCGGACAGTGACGGGTGTGTGTTATGTAGTTAACGAACTTAGGTAAAGTTATGGAAAGTTATTGAATCGTCAAAATGTAACTAAAATGTCTTCGTTAATTAACGTTTAACGGATTAACGGCCGTCTGCCCAGCTATGGTTACGGGATATAGAGAATATATATACATATATTGGATTATAGAGAAGTTGTTATTTAGAGACCTAAGTACCTAGTGAAAAACAGCTTTTGGACGGTCGTCCGGCATAATAACTATCTTAAAACTTTTCTTGTGTTATCCTAAGCACATTTTAAAATTATTACTCTCACCTAATTGAACTATGTGCAGTCCGTTGAGGTTTTAACTACTAATCTACTTGAATAATGTTATAAAGATTCTGGTGCAGTTCATTATGTTTCCGATTTTATTGAAGAAACAGTTCTTATATAAATCTTCTAAAAAAAAAATTATAAATCTTCATCGTTTATATGGTGTAATGTTGTCCCCAATTCGTACACGGCATTTTTATTTATACAGATTTAGACCCTATATATGTAAATACCTACCGAATATCGATTTACATAGTTCAAAAAGAGCCATTTTTAAGCTTTACTGGTATAAGATACATTATTCGTTACCTGCATATTTCTCATATGAAAAATATTACAAAATTATTTATCAGTGATAAAAAGAGCAAGAACCGAATAAATGTCTATAGTGTTTATTATTTCGAATACCTTTTATTTTTCTAGCTGATAATAATCCGATAATTAAGTTGAGTCCAGGTCTCAAATGTTATAAGTTCGACTAACTTAAGCTATGAAAATGTGTGACTAGTTTCCTGTTACAATTTTTGAGTGCAGTAAAGGATTTTGTGTACCTATTTTGCTAATTCGACTTTACCAATATGTGCACATTGTACGATGTGAGTTTGAGTTGTATTATCAGATACAATTTATCCCATATAATCCTATATACATACACATGATTTTGCTCGAAAAAAAAATAGAATGAAATAAAACAAAGAGATAACTTCTATCAAATAAACCGAGGATAACTTAAGAAGCTGATTACATTTAGCTTGTCAATCGTCATAATTACTAGGCAGAATTTTTTTCTAAGACCATTCATCGCTAATGTTATATTATGTTTTAAGGATTATGTTATGAGCACATGGTACTGAGACTGCACGGCTAAATGACTCAAACTTGTCGCTTTCGCAGACTCTTTAATTCTGTCATAATTAAAACGTAATTCATTTGTGGTAAAAAATTATTTTTTTACGATGGAAAAACTATAATGATTGACTCCCTACTATACTGTAGCAATTTTTTTCGAAGTGGTAGACCGTAACATCCTTCACACAGATTTTGGGAGGTACCATCGCCTTTCACAGAGCCAGCATAAAATAAAGTATACATGGCTCTTGAGGTTGCCAGATGGCCATTCCTACCTTTTCTTATCCATCTCATCCATCCTTACCCATTAACCTGTTTCATCTAAATTACCAGGCTGGCAACATTTGAGCAATCATTTTGCTTTGCATTCTGTTATAAAAGCTTTATAGACGATTAACATTAAACTATCAATGAAATTTCCTCTTTTTAAAGGACGGCATTCCATCTTTTGAACTAAATCTCAAAGTCGAAAATTTTTATTTACTTTTTTTAAGCTGTTACATAAAAAAAAACCCTACCACCAGTTTTGTCCAGTATTATCGATGTGTATATTTTAGGATAATTATTTTATATAGTGACCAAGGAATTACGATAGGAGCAGAGTGGGTAGAAAGTCCTGTTAACGGAACGGACGCATATGACCGATTGCGCCATAATGTAGCGCGTACGCCCGTGGGAGGGTCGGCGCGACTTCTCGTAAATTCTTACCATATTATCTTGCCACTTATCGATTTTCTGATCGATCGACCATAGGTACATACGTGTGAGACCAGGAATGTAATGGTTAATGCACAAGAGCATGCTGCGTGCTTCAACATTACCCAAAGGTAAAAGTATAGGTCTTATGTATGAAAACCGAAGCGTGATGTTTCTCCGTTATTGATGAAATGGTGTTGTTAATCGACAACACTGAATAAAATTCAATTCTTTCTAAGTCCGTATAATCAATCATTTTACTGTAATATCACTATTGAAGCTCCATTTAAAAAAAACATGTGGGTTCCATTAACCACCTTTACTATAAAGAATTGCTAAGTCAAGGTGGGGTTGTTGTTAATTGATAAATGGGTAATCTTCGTTAAATTACATATGCAGTAGTATTCAAATTGTTATATGTATTATTGTTTTTTTTTTCCACTTTTGCTTCAAGATACCGTTTTTAAATCCAATGAAGGATAGGGTATTGTGAATTTCTAAACTTCTAATTTGCTTTCTAATTGTCTATAAGAAATATGACAGTTATGTCGTTGCGTTTACTCATTGTTTACATGTGATCTGAGTGGCCTTCGTTTATAGCGGCTGACTTTATTTTTCCGCTTTATCAATTGAATTTCAGATTTTCAGTCAGAAATGATCATAATGACTTTCCTGAACAATACAATGTTGTGTCGAGATTTGAGTCAGAATTTTTTGATATCTATAGGTACGGCGTTTTGTTTCCATGTATTCACGAATACCTCAGATGGATATTTGTAAAAAAATATTGTTTATGCTTAATGCATAGCGCAGTCCTTGGGGACAAAATATTTATATTTGAGACGTCATTTATACTTAAATTTTCGTTTTAATTTCTTTTAGCTTGACTAGATTTAGGATTTACACCTCGATCAACCGTCTTGCATTCGCAAATTTATAGGAGGGGAAAACAAAACGTTAGAAACGTTACAACTAACCGTACACGCTTAGCATACACAAACGTTATTCAGTCAGTCATCCTTACGGGGCCAAGTGTGGCGAGTGCAAGCGCGGGTGCACGACGGGAACTCGAGCGCTAAACCGGTCGCGGAATCCGTCGTCGAAGCGTCGTTGCGCGCCTCACTACTAGCGGCTACGTCGCGTAAACAACAAAACTTGTGTGCACCGGCGTGCGCTACTCTCACCGCTGCCGGTGCATGCGGCCAAATACACATTCCTCAGATAAGGCGGCCGCGAGCGCCTTTTCTCGCATGCCTATCGTACGCTCGTACACTGCGCCGTTACTATTTTCCGTACGCTCGCAGACAACGGACTCCGCCAACGGTACTTGTCGCCTCCTGGTAGACATAGTAGCGGTGGCATGGCATCACGCTGCAGCTCCGTGGTGGGTGTGCGTTTCGTGGAAACCCACCGACACGCAACGCACATACTATAAATAATGTCAAGAGGCGACTGTTCCCCGTTGGCGCGCGAGCGGGTTTATTACTCACCTGCTAAACTCGTCGTAGATGGGGGACTCCTGACCGGAGGTCCCCGGCGATATATCGACGTCCATCGCCGTCTGCATCATCATTGAGGAAAACAGCTTGAAAACAATTCGGCGGCGAGCTGCCCTACTGGCGAAAACCGAGCGATCTCAAAGTGGCGAGATCGAGGCGCGCTCAATGGATCGTCGCGAGAACGGTGCACACGCCGGCCCGGTGTCGGCAGTACTGTGACTCTATGAGGCGAACAGACGAGGCGCGGCGAGCGAGTGAGCGGCGGCCGCGGCGCGCCCTGGGCCCCCGCGCCCCGACGCCCGCGCGCCGTCGCCAGGCAACCGCGCGGCGCACGTGGCCCGGGCCGCGCGCGCCTCGTCCCCCGCCCGGCCCTCATCGACCACCACCCACCGAAAGACAACATTCTCGCTGTCCTCGAGGCCGCTAAATCTCTTTCGTGGTCGCCAAATTCGAAGCCGAAAAACCAATTTTTCCAAATGCTTGGAGGCCGCCCACCGATCTAAACTATTTCACATCCAAGACTTGCGAATATCACATTCGCGTTCATAGGCTACGGCGCCCACGCACTTTTTACAGGTGTTGCAACACGGTCTCTGGACGGAAGCCAAGCAACGGCCAAGTAATCGACAGAAGTAGGCATGGGTCTAAAGAGAAATGATGACGTAATATTCCAATTCAAAGGCGTCATAAAGGTGGGTTTCCATAGCGTATATACCCAGTCGCGTATATATATATTAGGTCCTTAATATAGCTCGCGCAAGCTGAAGGTGTACAGAGAGAGCGCCGCCGCGGCGTCTCGTTGAAATTGTTCCTTAGCGCGGGGATAACGTTCCCGTCGCACGGCCTCATTACTCGCTCCACGTCATACACAAAGGCGGTCTTCGCCGGGGTATTGTGCCATCAGCGTAATAGATTACGTAACAGGAAATTTCGATCTAATCGAAGATCTATTAGTATCAGGTACGCTGGCACGAGATATTCTCTATAGCACCGTCGTTATACTTCAACCTTACCGACTAGCAGCGTGACCATAAACGGGTTATAAATCGTGTTCTTCAGAAGAATTTTTATATTGGGTGCGATTTATTAAAATCGAATTAAAATTTTAATTTGTTTATGACTCTATTCAAAATAAATATAATTTTTGTAATGAAAATTAAATATAAACTTTCACTGGTCTTGCTTACGTTAAATCGGCACCGAAAGCTCGGATGTATAATTAGCTAAACTGAAACTGAAATAAGTATAATAAACATTATGTAAATTTTATTGCTGCAGAAAATCAGACAAAAATAGTAGCTGGGGCAAAAAAAATACAGACAAGTTATAAAAAAAATCCCTATGGCTTTCCAATCGGACTTGTCAGAAATATGGAAGTATCCTCCTTATCGATAACGATACCAAAGTACGATAATTTCCAACGTTATCTGCGAAGAAAATCTACTTAGCTCCAGTTTCTCCCGCTTTGATGTCGATTTTTTAATTTAGCGACGTTCGGGAGGCTTCAACGGTACCCATAGCGGCGGCAAGGTGGTTCGGAATAAATTTTACTTTATTTATATTAATAATTTTACTAGATTACGGGGCGCCCACATGCGGCGGGTGGACGTCGCCCATAGACTTAGTCCTCATATCGATGGGTTCACAACATAGCGCTATTGTTTATTAATACATGTGCTTTTGATTAATGTACCGAATATTTTTTTTTATAAAAACTGCGTTTAATTACCTGGCCTATGGATGTTACTTGCCCTACACAGATAACTAGCGTAAGCCCTAGACCCAATTGTCGCATGAAGAACACCGTCATTATAATTCATAGACGAGTGTCTGATTTTACATAGACAATGTTTAGGTGGAGGTGGAGTCCGGAAGCTAAAGATATAAAAAACATTGTGTGGGCCTTTGTCGGGGTACACGGCCGTTGGTTTAACGTAAAACGTCTGTGTTTCTTTTCATCTAGGTATCATTCGCATAACGGGTGGTATGACCAGTTCATCTGGCTTTTAAGTCCTTAAAGAACAACAATCGAACGTTTCACGAATCTATATAAGCACATCACTTGAACCGGACGTCTGAATAGCTTCAGTTGAGATTAGGCTTTACCTGGCTACGCAGGATGTTTACTGATGGGCTGGGGGTATTATCAACCTTTATTGAGGCTACAAATGCTCGGCTGACTCAATTCTGGGCGGCATTCAGCTTGATCCGGATGCATTAAAATACGAGTGTGCGCTCAATCTGACGAGCTCTCCTTGTCTTTGGGACGGTTCGGTCTAAATGTTTGGTCATATTCTTTATACTAGTC
>DWHK01002304.1:0-10090 GCA_018247855.1 Graphium androcles
TTAAGTATTTTGAACAGCACTACTTACCATATTTCTACAAATAAAGATGATTTGTTATGATTTGATTTATGAAGGAACAAAAATGTTTATGTTCTAGCAACGACTTTTCCTTGTATTTTCTTAATTTTTCTTGATTAAGTCACAGTAAGGCTAAGAGCGGTTAGGTAGCGACAAGGTAAAAAAAAACTCGTTTTGTTATTTTAATTTAATATTCACATAATGTAAAATCAGTCAGTTCTTATGAACAGAATACGCATTTGGCACTTTGTTCACTACTTAATATGGCTTATTACAACTTCTATAACGAATCGGATTTATACAGAGATTTTTGTATTGAAATAAATTGTAGCTATAATCAATATTATGAACATCGAATAACACAAAAAATATATAAAATGTTTAAAGTTAACTAAAAATTTTGTTACTTATTTCAAAATATAATGACACCTTTTTAATAATTAGGTTTTCTTAGGTTTGACCTTTTAGCTTTTTATAGGTCACAATAATACAAATTTATACATAATGTTTTTGAAATGCGCACTTGTAATTATAACAATCGTATCTAACTAAAACCTTATACTACTATATCTACAAAATAGTTAGACATAAATTTATATTTACAATTCAAATAGGTACATATTAAGTTCTAGCAAAATTATATAAAATAGCAAAATATGGCAAGAAAATTGTATCTACGAAGACCTTGATACAAGATCTTAACAAAATTTACATATCTGTTTATTTTAAATTTATTTACACAATTCTTAGTATCGACGTTAGACATACTCTTCCGACGGCTTTGGCGTGCCATTCGGTAGTCTTAAAGAGGAAGACATTCGACCATTTACTGCGTCCGGTAATTCGGCTATATCTTTATACACTCCGATCATGCTTTCAAAATTTGGTCCCCAATTTAGAAAATAATCCCATCCAAGTGTCGCCGGAGCCGGAGATCCATTTGCTTGTCTATACAGAGCTGCACCCACATGTGGAGACAAATCATCATCAGATGCAACTAATGTACTCAGAGAACCGCGAAAGGAGGAATCGAAGCTCTCATAGGGTGGAGGTAAAATTGGCTTTTTATTATTATTTCCACTACTAACATTTTGTCTTCTCACGTCTTCTGGTTTATCTGCACTTATGCTATTATTATCATACTCGATCTCTGAACATGTAAAACTATCATTGCCGCTTTCATCGTCTGAACCCGTAGAACTCCTGTTATCAACTGGAGGAGAGTGGTGTCTATGTGACATATGGTGACTAACTCCTCCCCCACGCGGTGCTTCACTTGAGCTGGATACTGCATCTAAAGTCGATACTAAACTTGATGTTCGTTGCCTAGCATTCATTCTTTCGATTTCTTCTGCAGTCAGCCCTACAGCACCAGATCCAACAGAAACAACTTGAGGAACCTGTGGCGCTGCGCTTGGCGTTTTTCTCCCTGCAGAAGAACTTTGTCCACTTAACTGCGACATCACGGGACTATTTAGACTGCGTTCACTATTACTGTGTAAAGCATCTTTTCCAACCCCTCCTGAACTAGATGTAGTTGCCAATAAAGCACTCTGTAATGGCTTTCCAGATATATCGTGTAACGTCAAAATTCTTGGTTGCTGGCTTAGTTCACTACTAGGAGATAGGCGAGCTAATGGCGTAGTTTGATGTTGCCTAGGCTGTGGAGGTGGTTGCGATGCTTGAGGTAATACTCTCGGTGGATATCCGCTTGGATGATGTGGTGAATGCCGATGTTGGGGAGTTTGGTGTTTATGGTGATAGCCAGCAATGGGTGGGGGCGTAGCTTTATATTTGCGAACACCAGGAGCTTCTCTAAATCCTTTGTAGTGATAAACAATATCTATGTCTGATGGCGCTATAGAACTTGCATTTTCCAGATCATAATGTTCTGGTATTTCTGAATTTAGATCCATACCACTTGGGTGATCATGAGTATGATGGGAAGTGTTTGTTGACGGAGGTGGTGGAGGATGATGGTCTTCTCTTAAAGCAGGACTTTTCCCAACGACTTCCCTTTCTATTATATCAGGTCGTTGTGGACGTGGCGGATCAATATTCATTATTTCACGGTCTTTATATTTTTTAGATAATAGTTCTGGGCCTACTATATGACCAACATTTCTCATTATATCAGCATTTTCAGACATATAACTATTTAAACTAGTTTCGTTGCTATGCATATTGCGATTCATGATACTGTCGTTTGTTCCGGCAATTAAGTTTGGAGCATTAAGCATGGCGGGGCCACCATTTTGTTTAGAATGTACTATATTTGTCTTATTTACGGAGTTATTGCCCTTGTCTTTCTTTTGCTTACGAAGACGATATACTATAAAAGATATAGATATAGCAACTATTAATATTATGAAAAACACTATAACGAGTGTAATTCCGATGTTTAATGGATTTGGATTCTGTGCTACTCCAGCACCAAAAGTGCTATGGCATCCAGGTATGATTTTCCCCTTTCGAATTACTTCTTTAAAAATAGTTCCATTGCCCGTAAATGGTTGCAGTTCGTAGTTAACTGAAAAATTAGCTAAGCAACCTTCAAATTTATTATTACTTGATATCCATTCTGATTTAATGCCACCTAAAGAAATTACAGTCAAATACGGGTCCAAAAAGTCATGTACTCCAGCGGCATCGAGTTCCTCGCCTACATTATTATTGTCAACTATCAGGCGTATGCTTCTTCCATGAGAGTATAATGTAATATTATGCCAAAGACCATCAGCTACATCGTGTTGTTCGGCTTGTGTCATATTAACTACAGTGTTTTGCTTCGAAGTGTAACAAACTTTTCCACCGTATAATTCAATTATCGTGTAATACTTATCAGTTGCTGAATAGAAGAGAACTCCTTCCTTGCGGTTAGTCTTGAAAAAGAATGTTAAAATTTTAGGTGGATTATTTACTTTTGTTACCGCTTTACCAATATTTTTTCCACTCTTTCTTTCCCAATTTGTAGTTCCTCCGTAAAAAGATTCAAGTAGCTGCATTCTCCTATGTTTTTCAGATATAACATATGTAATATACCCATTTTCGCTTACGGATATGGGTTGAAGAGCAGTGTTGCAATTAGGTGAAATAATGTCTTTTTCACATTTACAGTTATTGTTCTTCCATCTGTCAAGGCACTTTCCGGAACCGCAAATATCTTTTTTATAACACGCCCCTTTCTCTGTGCGATCACAGTTTGCTTCAACTCCCCGAGCTTTAATCGGGTTTGTTAAATTCAGTAATCTTCCATTAATAGAAATACTATGCATGCATCCTATAAAGTCGTCTGAGTGAATTTGTCCAGGACGTTCTAGCACAGGATCAGCTTTATGTAAGCCTCCTATGAGCAGAGGTTCGTTATTAAAATTCAGTGTACTGAAAAAAAGAAAGGATAAATTTACTTGTTTGGTAAGGAAAAATGGAATACGAATTTGTGTTAGGCATCGTTAAAATGTTTATAGAATATTAACCAATTAACATTTATATTTTATTAGAAACCATAAATTGGTGAATAATATAAAAAAATAGTAAATAATGTATACTATACATACCCCGCTTGTCCAGTGTCATCGTCATAACAAGAGCTATCACCAGGTTCACATTCAGAACATATGTCACCGTGATCAGTGCAGGAAGTGAGACTCAGTGAAATCACACGACCGTTTCTGGTTGCTGTCAATTTATACCACTTGCCATCTGCTGTATTGACTCCTGAGTCCATTATAGAGACAGAAGTTATTGATGTTCTTGCACCGCCAAAAGAAAATATAGGTTTTCCTCCAAGCAGTTCAATTGCTATGAAATCAGATCTTCCACCAGTTTGAGCACCGTAGTTGTATAATAATAACGCATCTGGCTTTGTTGTTGCAAATATAATAGTTATATCATTAGTAGATGCATCTAGTGCTTGGAATTGCATGTAGGAAAGTTCATTAAAACCAAAAGTAGAACTTTCACAATGTGTGCCATATCGACCGTTAGTACAGCTGCATTTGTATCCTGGTTTTAAACTGATACAGATACCTCCATGCATGCATGGATTCGGTCTACATGAATCGACCAAAGCTTCACATTGGTCTCCACGGTAACCAGGACGGCATAAACAGAAGAAAGAATTTCTATCGGAGCTTTCTTTACATGAACCTCCATTTTTACAAGGATTGCTGCTACATACATCGTCTCTTTCAAACTGACATGTCTTTCCTTCACGTCGTGCAGGACACGAGCAGACAAAATCATGGCCTTGCTTCCTACATAGACCTCCATAATTACAAGGGTTTGGTGAACAAGGGTCTTGCCTTTTTTCGCAGTTGCTTCCAATAAATCGATCTGTGCAATGACAAGTATACTCATGACGAACAAGAGGTGAAGAAAGTATAAGAGTGGGACTTTCAATGATTGTTATATCATCAAGCACTTTGATTGAGTCAGTACAAACACCATCGTTGAGACAGTGTTGTGAAGCGCATGGATAATATGATGATATGACTGATGTCTTTAAGATCTTATTTATTTCAAATTCTTTTGTTTTAGCATAATTTTCTGTGGTTTCTCTCTTCCAAATAGCGTTTTTACTTTTTATAGCTATAGTCAAATCGAGTGCATTTTTTTCTTCGTTAATGCTGTATAAATATGCAGTTTCTTCTTTTTTTAATCCACCTTTTAATATTTCAAGCAAATTACGATAGTAATGAGTAAGAAAATCTGATGAAGTCATATTTATAATTCTCATCGTTATTGATTGTTCCACTGTAGTATTGTCAAAAGAAAAATATTCGACACTTATAGATGAAATGACATCCTTGTGAATTCCGTCGTTGCCAGATACCGAAAATGAATATCCTTGGCCTGGTCTTACTGCATTAGTGAATAGATCACAACCTTTTCTAATGCTAAATAAGGAGAGAGTATTTTCAGTCGTTGAATCTTTTACAATTTTACATTTATAATCTCCAACAATATCTGGGTCGTTCGGTTTAACATCCGCGATTTTAGACGTCGGCACCTTGTTATTAAATGCATAAATAAGAATATGAGCGGATCTTGTCGTTGGTGGATTGTCATTTCTATCTAATACTTTAATGAAAATTGTATAACTCGACCTCATTACCGGGGAACCGCTGTCTTCAATTTGAATTATTATTTCTAATTGTGGTGTCAGCTCTCTATCAACTTTTCTCGTAGTCAATAATACACCCGTATGTTTATGAACCTTAACATAACTCTGATGTTTGCCTCCAATAATAGAATATGAAAAAGGCGCTCCATTCGGAGGTAGGTCTGGATCGTTTGCAGAAAGCGTAGTTATACTGGTATTCGGCGGCTCATTTTCATAGACGGCTCCATTGAAATTTGCTACATCAAATAATGGCCCATTATCGTTTATATCTGTAAGAGTAACTTTAACAGTAGTAGTCCCGGTTTGTGGCGGTATACCAGTATCAATTGCACCAACTATAAGTGAATAAGTTGGTATTGTCTCTCGATCCAGTTGGCGAGAAACTTCGATTTCTCCACTTTGGGGATCAATGCGAAAATCTTGATTTGTATTACCACTAATAAGCGAGTAGCTGAATTGGTTGTTTTGAGGTCGTACATCTTTGTCAACAGCTTTGACCTGCACTACTTTTTGACCAATGCTTGCAGATTCGGAAATAGTTGCTTCGTAAAAGTTTCTTAAGAATTCAGGAGGATCATTTCCATCTTGTATTGATATAATTACTTGGGCTTCATCCGTATCATTGCCATGTATTCCACCATAATTTTTAGCTAATACAGTTAACACCACTCTATTTTGTGTTTCTCTATCTAAATATCTTGCTACTCTAATGACACCGGTTTGCGAGTTAATGTTAAAGCCTTTGTCATTGCTAGAACCCACAAATAAATAATAAATGATGCCGTCATCACCACTGTCTTGGTCAGTAGCTTGAATAATACCAACATTTGTTCCAACTTCTGCCGATTCAGAAACATCAAAATGAAAAACTGGTTGCACAAACTTTGGATAATATTCGTTTACTCCAGTTATGTGTACCACTACCTCAGTTATGGTATGCATTACGGAGTCAGGATTTTCAGCAACTATTTCCAATTTATATGAAGTCTTCTCTTCATAATCAAACACTTCCTTAGAAAATATTTCACCTGTATTAGCACCTATATAGAATAAAGAAGACATTTCGTTTCTTATACGATACTTTATAACTGAGTTTTTAGGTGAATCTATGTCAATTGCTTGCACCTTAAAAATGAAACTATTCACCGGTGAATTTTCTGCTAAATATGCTTCGTAATGAGATTGATTAAATTGTGGTGCGTTGTCATTTATATCCGTCAAAATTATCGTAACCGTTGCTGTTGTTTCTTTCGGTTTAAAACCAAGATCTGAAGCAGTTATATTAAGACGATATTCTTGAACTGTGTCATAATCAAGAGGCCGGAGGATACTTATTGTACCTAAAACTGGATCAACTTGAAACTCTTTCCCAGTATTACCCGATGATATGGCATATCGAATTATACCATTTGGTCCATCGTCTTCGTCATTTGCCTTCAATGTAAGTATTGAAGAGCCAATCGGCTCATTTTCAGGGACAATGACTTGATAGCTGAGAGCAGTAAATTTAGGACTATAAATGTTTTCGCCTGTTACTACAAATGTTATAACAGTTTCGTCTGATTGGGGTGGAATCCCACGATCAACAGCTTTTATTTTTAATTCATAATACTGTCCGATGAAATAGAATTGCTTATTTACAAAAATCCAACCATCAGTTTTGTCGGCCATAAAGAAAGATGTTCCGTTTCCACCTGATACATAATACTCTATTTCTGCGTTAATTCCAAAGTCCATGTCATCTTCCGCCGTTAATTTGATTATTTTTTCTCCCAAAACAGCGTCTTGTGGTACGGGAACAAACTTTTCGTGGTCTCTAAATTTAGGCTTATTATTATTGGCATCTACTACATTTATCGTTACCAAACATTCGGAAGACATCGGTGGTTTACCATTATCAGTTGCTACAACAATAACCGAGTAAGTATTTTCTGGTGACATGTTAACCATTGTTCTTTTATAGTTCATCATAAACTTGCTTAAAATTTCGCCCGTAGCTGGATCGATGGTAAATAAATCTGAAGTTTGTTGTAATGAATAAGAGATAATAGAATTCGGACCTTGTTTATCTTTATCAGTTGCTATAACCTGACCAACAAAACTGTTCTTTTTCTGCAATTCTGGGAAATTAAAGCTGTAATATGAATATTCAAATTCTGGTGCATTATCATTTTGATCTTGAATAGTTATTGTCAGGGGAGTTTCTGATCTCCAAGCCCCGTCAATGGCAGCAACTTTAAGAATATATTCATCCTGTAATTCTCTATCCAAAGGTCTTGCAACAGTAACATTGCCACTAATTGGATCTATAAGAAATTTTTCTCCCGGATTTTCGACAAAACTGTAAGTAGCATTTTCATTTGGCCCTGTATCAAGATCTGAACTAGTTACTCTTATGACAAACGAACCAACTTCAGCGTTTTCGGTGACATTGACACTGAACAATCTAGTGAATCTTGGAGGATTATCATTTTTGTCCATAACAGTTACCAATACCGTTGATGTTCCAATTAATTGAGGTGTTCCATGATCACTTGCTTCTACTAAAATTTCGTAAAAGGGTATGGACTCCCTGTCCAATGCTATGTTTGTGTATATTTCTCCTGTTTCTGTATCAATCTTAAAAGTTTCTTCATAATCATTTACAAGTTTGAATGAAATCCTACCATTTTCATTTGAATCATCATCGTGTGCTTCAATTTTTATTACTAGTTGTGGTGGAGATTCTTCCTCTGGTACAGTAGCATTATATAACGCGTTTTCTATGATTGGTGGATTATCATTTGCATCTGTTACTTTAATTTCTATTTCTATAAATGATTTAAGTGGTGGATTATCCGAATCTCTTACTTCAAACCACACTTCATACAAGGGCATAGTTTCGTAATCTAGTCCTTTACCGGTTATAAATACCTCTCCGCTAATCGGTTCCACCCTTAGAGCATCTCCGATATTACCTCCAGCAACAGCATATTGTAGTAAACTAGAAGGGCCTTTCTTAGGTGATGTAGCCGATAACCTCGTTACTAAAACTCCTTCGTGAGTATCTTCGGAAAATGTAAATGTTAGTTTGTTTGTTACGGTAAATTTTGGGAAATTTCTTACAGATTTCGGTATAAGGATTAAATCAGCTGTACTTTGTTTTGGATTAACGCCACAATCAGTTGCAATTATTACTAAATTAAATGAACTTTTGTTGCCATCAGCAAACTGTGCAATATTTTCTTTAGCTTTTATTACGCCAGTCTCCTTATTGATGCTAAATAAGTCTTGATGCTCTCCTTTTAGGTCATATACAATCTTTTTATTGAGTCCAACATCATTATCTTTAGCTTTGATACCAAATATAAAATCTCCTGGAAGTGTTCGATCTGAAATATACGTTTCATAGACTGACTGTGGAAATACTGGTGTATTATCGTTTTCGTCATCAACTACAATTGTAACATTAGCTGTAGCGGTTCGTGGATCAGTTGTAGACGAATCTTGTGCCATAATTATTAAATAATAAATATCCCAATCCTCTCGATCTAAAGTTACATTTGTCATAATAACTCCAGTAGCTGGATCAATAACAAATCTCTCGGATTTTTCTCCCAGCAAACTGTATCTAATTTTAGCATTATTTCCAATATCTCTATCTACGGCTTTTGGTTGCAAAATTATTGTGCCTGCTGGCAAATTTTCTTTAACCGTTGTCTTATAACTTTGTCTTTCAAAATCGGGACTATTATCGTTTACATCTTGTACAATAATCTTCACTGTACCAGAACCAGTAAGTGGTGGAGAACCTGGAAATTAATATTTTATGACATAAGTTCAAATTCTTCGAAATATTTTAAAAAATTAACCAAATACATAAAGGAAAATGTATGTTACCTGTATCCATAGCAACAAGAGATAGTGTATATTCATCTTGACTTTCACGGTCCAACGTCCGTAATAAAGAAATTTGTCCAGATGACGCGTTTATTTTAAATAAATCCGCATCGCCTTCTTTTATAAAATACCTCACTTGATTATTGAACGGAGGTGAATCTGCATCATAAGCACGTACTGTTATTATATACCCTCCATTTGGAGGTATAATATTTTCCATTACATATGCCAAATACGGTGAGTCTAAGAATGTAGGAGGATTATCGTTAATATCTTGTATTGAAATAGATAGCTCGGCGGTATCAAATCTAACATCGTCTTTGGCACAATCTTCTGTTCTGATAGTGAGTAAATAACGAGATTTTCTCTCATAGTTTAGGTTTTTTGCCACTCTTACAATACCGCTGTCTTCGCTTATGCTAAAGTCACGATTATCATCACCAGATGCAATTGAATATCTAACTCTTCCGTTTAATCCATCATCGACATCGGTAGCTGAAACCTGTAAACATACACATTAAATCATTTGCTTCACTGTTATCAATATTTTATATTTTGAATTATAATATCAAATACTTACTTGTAAAACACTTGCTCCAATACTAGCGTTTTCTGGAACTGATGCACTATACTGTTTCGGGTCAAATACGGGACTATTATCATTTTCATCCAATATTTGAATGCTAATCTTACTTTTAGTGACATTAGGCGGATCTCCTCTGTCCTTAGCCGTAACTAATATGGTGTAGCTAGATTTCAGCTCCCTGTCAAGTTTTCCTGTAGCACGTAAAATTCCATCAACGTTTCCAAGGGAGAAATAACCATTAACTTCTGGGTCTGGTTCCATAAAGTACTCGACGTATCCATTTCTTCCTTCGTCCTTATCAACTGCTTTAATCGTCATTATGACCGTATTAAGAGGAATGTTTTCCGATACTGCTGTCATGTTAGGACTTACAAATTCTGGCGCCATATCATTGACATCTTTTAGTTGAATAGTCACCTGAATATATACAAATTGGATATTTATATTTATTTTATATATATTTATTTATTATAAATTTAAAC
>DWHK01002305.1:0-10090 GCA_018247855.1 Graphium androcles
CGAGCGAAGCGAGTGACGTTTACAATTAGATATGGGGCGAAGGCATATTTTATGTATGTATGTATGTTTTTATGTATGTATATTTAATTTCATTGGGCATCAAAATTAGTATAATATTTATAACAAACAAAATAATCGCAATGTCCAAGGAGGCGGCGAAGTACTTGTTAAACTAATTTGACATAGTCAATTCTCACTTCGTATCCGATATTTAGGAATGTTACCCAACATTGACGTAACAATAAACGTTAAGTTAGAGCTAAGCTCGTAATCACTTTAATCCAATAAGCAGAATTTATATTTTCAGACACCTAAATGGTATCAGCCAAATTTATTTCGAGGTTAAGTGTTCAACATGTTTCAAAGCTTTCAATATTTTTCATCACGATGTGGTTAGTGCCGTTGATAATGGTGAGATCTTTTGTGTGAATATCATACAAAAGATCTCACCACATCATAGAGATATTTGTAGATTCATAACATTCGTTGGTCATTAGCATTGAATATATCAGCGCATGAACTACTTTATTGAAACTAAACTTTGTTTTTCTTTTTCAATAAAGTTATTTAGTTATTTGCCGTCTTGATAACCGGTTGCACTAAAATAGAATGGTTGTTTAAGGGACTGTTGGTTACAATTGTTTTAAGAACTTATTTACATACCTATAAGCTCAGTGTCCGGGTGCTTGCCTTTAATTTGTTATATTTGGGGCGAACCTGATTTAAAACTCCAATACCGGCACCAATGAAATTGTTAATTTCTTAATTACAACTTGAATTGCTGATTTACCACGTGCTCGGTAGTGAAGTCAAACATCGTAAGGAAAACTGTATACCTAATATGTGAAGTTTGCAATGTGCAATCCGCACTGGGGCCGCATGGTGGACTATGCCCTGTACCCTCTATCTATAGGAGGCCTTTGCCCAGCTATAAAAGTAACAGCCCAAAATAGGCTGTTACCTTTATTTTTTTAGATGATCATAGCATTTGTATTATGTGGCTTAATGCCATTTAGTAAACAAGGTCATTTTGAAAGAAAATGGTTTGAAGACGACATGATAACAGAACAGTTATAACGTTGCATACATGCATATAAATTCACCATATATGCATTGAATTTTATGAATAGTGTGCGGCGGGTAAAAGTACTTGTAATAAACGCGATAAAATCTATTTTAGCGTCACAGCCGCAGGTGTCGATGAAGATTATCACGCATAAGGTTTCTTTCGACATAATATCCAACATTGTGCCTTACACGGCACACTTATTAAATTGATATTTTATTACATTTACATCAATTGCCTGGTTGGATGTTCCAATGAAATCCGAAGGCCTGGTAACATTTACCCTCTAGGTAATTGGAGTAGTTATGTCACACCAGTTTAAATTGAAGCACTGGTTCGAGAGTTATGGCGGAACTTATATTACATACATACATACATACATACACATATAAAATATGTTTATGTCCCAACTCTAATAGTAAACCTCAATCGCATCGTTCGGTTAATTATAAACTATATTCAACATTTTAAAACAATTCTCACTTAAAAAATTTTATAAACTGATATTTTTGTAAAGCTCTTTAAATTATTATTGCGTGGAAGTGAAAACTATCTAGTTTACGAAGAAATACTCGTACACAAATCTGTACATATGTATATCAATAGTACGTATAATTACAAATGTTAAGTATTTGGTGAATCCAACAGGCTATTTCAAAAGCTATCTCTTTCTTTTTTTTATTTCGTTCACGTTGGATACTTTAAGAACTCTGTAGTGGACAGATCCTCACCTCCCTTGGGGTCGTCGGCGTCGATTGGCTGCTTGAGGGCGGTGATGTCCCGGAATGTGAGCAGGAACAGCACAACCAGCTCGCGCTCGTTGCGGATGGGCGCCACGTGCACCAGGAGCCATAGCGGCGTGCCTGTATCACAAATGTCAACATAAAATGCAACCACTGCTTATTTAAGGAAGACGAGGTAAAGGAGCCAACAGATCGCCTGTTGACGAGGGACCGACCTATCGTAACATCCGATAAAATGTTAGAGCACAACTCCTTGTGTAGGCCGCGCAGGTTAATAAGTGAGCTGTGTGTAACAGCTTTTACTACTAAAGATACTACTGTTACTAAAGATACTACGCCTGGCTTGTGAGGCTGCCGGATGGCTTCATTTCTTTTCCCTCTTTTTTCTCCCAATTTTATATTCTTCACGTCATTGTCTTTTGATCAAAAAATCTATTCTCTGCAAGGCTTACAATGTGCCAAATACTCCCCATATGTTGTGGATCATCAGTGTGACATCAGATAAACCATTGTGAAAAAAAGTCGTGTTGCCTGCATCTCTATAGATGTATATTTATAGTATATCTCTGTTGATGTATCTATGTATATAGGTATATATTTATATATTTCTATAAATATATACATATATAGGAATGGTATCTCGATACGATTGAAGGCCATCAGATTTAAATGTAAGAAAATGCTTTAAGTTTACACCAATCCTCGACGACGTAAGTATTACTAACACAATTTAGTCCCCCCCCATTTCTCATTTATTGTTCAGAGCTACAGAACAGCTGTATCACGCACGAAGCTTATAAACATCACAAATGAACGACGTTAATATTTAAAATTGTGACTTGTAAGCTACGCAAACAACCTTATAAGTTGCGGAGACAACCTCACGACAAGTTAGTTAAGTCAACTAAGTCCGGGCAGTAGTAATCAGTAAACATTTGGCAAAGCACCTGCGTCTTTTTATATAAATTCAGTTGCATAAAATAATATCAATATTAACAAGGAAATATTATATAGTCTTTTTAAACATTTAAATGGTTTAATAAAAAAATCACTATTAAACGTTATTAAGAAAGTTAGCTTTGATTACAAAATATCTGAAAGGATAGTAACATCGTTGCCAATTATATCGTTACATTCAAACATAAACAATCCGTTTTATGTTAAAAATTCACATCCGAAGGTTTTTTATATATATAAGAAGTAAAATTTCATAGGTCAATGGCTTCCTTTGGGCCGATTACGAGAATCGCAACAGCATATGCGCATTAATTGTCGACTTTAAATATTCTTACTATTTCTCTTGGTAATGACCTTCAATATATCCTTAGTAGGTATTAATAATTAGGTTGACAAGTCGTTAATATATTATACATTGCTTGCTACTTTATAATCCTATTTATATTATCACAGACATATTATCAACGAATTCGACGTAAAAAAGCTGCAGACAAACATCTATTAGTCCAACAATCTATCTATTAAAACAACTCCATGATGAAGTTTATACTATAGCGGCACTGTTGCACTGTTCACAAAATTACATTCGTAGTATATTTACCGACAGTGAATCAGTCACCACTAAGAAAAATGGTCTCGACAAAATACATATATGTCAATGGGTCAATGACCTCAATCGATCAAGTCGCCCGGAACTTACCCGATCTCTGACACACTTATGGACGATTTTATGTAAGCTTCAATCTTTTCTTTATTTGACATTGACGTAGCTATATTTTCAATTACTTTAGAATTCTGGTAATTTTTAGGATCAAGTACTGTAAAAATTATTTTTCCAGATATAAAACACACTAAAATACTACTAACGGACTAAAATTTAAAAAGTTTTTGATTTAAATCACATAAGTTTACTATCTAAAATGCTTTACGTACTTTATTTTATAGCATTTCTTTTAAACATTTACACCCGGAGTTTAGAATAATTTGCACCTTTCATGGTTACGGGTACTGTATGCTGTTAAACTAGGTTGCCAACCATACTTTATAATAAAGTATCCAACTCTATTTTTGATAAATATATTTTATACTTTTGCTTAAAAATAAAGTACTTAAAATACGTCATTTGTTATTTTCTTTGAATTTTCTTTTAATTAGCTCAATACTCGTATTAAACTTCAGGCAATTTGATATTACAAAACCAACCAATATATGTGTTGTAATGCACATATATTTAATATCTCATAACATTTACTACAACTAACTTTTGATCTTAAGACTAAGTTTAAATCTTTAAAGTATACAAATAAATGTTTTCTTGTGTCAAAATCCTTCAAAAATATAACGAATAAAAAAGTTGTTATTCAATACACTTAATTTTTCTCTATTTTAGGCGTTCGATACTTTATTTGTCTCAATAAAATTTGGTAACTCTATGGTAAGTATTTAGTATTACTCCTTATAACTTAGCAAACCATTACCATATAAACAAATACTAATTAAAATACTTGAAACAGTTGAGACGTTTCACGTAACCTTAATACCGTCGCCAAAGTAATTCTCAAATATATTTAACGTATGCATGTTTCTCTACTGTTTTAGTATACGTAAAGATACGTAGAATATATATGTTTTGCCTACAATTAGGAGTAAGTATTACGTATGTAGTAACGCTTTCTAAATTGCTGTTATTACGTAGGGTTCGAATTTCTAAATTCAAACATCCGGTACATCGACCTCACGAGGCGGGTGCCAAACGTAGGGAGGAGTGTGCCAAGAGGGTGGGGGAGAGTTTTGATTATTCCGGTCCACTGTAACACGTTTCATTTTATTAACATACGTAACATGAAACCTTTTATGATTAAACACGGCACCGTAATTTCGAATGGGCGCGATCGAAATAAACACCGTCGTTTCTGTACATTTTTTTCCGCTGGACAACGTTTTATAATTTAAAATGACACGTGCCAGTGTGCCCGGAAGTCATTGCGGTGGGTAAAGGCACCTCATAACAATTTAACGAGACATTCTATTGCTGCATGGAGGTTTTAATAAAACATATTCTTTGTGTTCAAGTCATACCACAAGTTCATATTCTACCTTAGAGTGAAATGAGCACCGGTGAGAACAGTTCTGTAGTTCAAAATTACTTTCAATTAGTATCAAACAGTTTTAATGATCACGACAGTAACATAAAGGAACATAATGGTAATAATTTAAAAATTACACTTCTTAAGAGGCGGTAACATAAGTAATAAATAAATACATATTTACAATAGTTTAAAGTAAACTACTAAGACTACGCTCCGCTGCTTTTTCTTGACACAACGTATCACAACCGATATTAGTTAGCGTAGCACTCTAAGTTATATGTAGAATCTAAGTATTCTGCTAACTTCTACCCGCGACTAATATCTGTGTGAAATTAAAAATAAGGTTTTATCGGGATTAATAAAATTCTATATTTTAATCAAGATATAAACTATGGTGCGTGCCTTATTTCACAATAAGTTAGACCATTTTTGTATAATCGACTATTAAACATCCAAATATATAAACATAAATGTTTTATATGTATAATATCAGTATGATGACCTATATTCTCTCTGTTATGTTCCCTTAATATTGTAAAAGTGAAATTGATGCTTTTGACTCTTTTGCAAATGCTATTGAAAGGATTTTTTTTAAATTTGGAAAATAAAAAACTTTACAGTATTGTAGATACATACTTAACTCGAATGTTGAATTCAAGCTACGTATGTATCTATACTAATATTATAAATGTGAAGTTTGTATGTTTGGATGCTTGTTAAACCATCACCCAAAACGGATGAATTAATCTGGATGAAATTGGCACACATATAGTTTATAAGCTAGATTAACGTATAGAATATATTTTGAAGAAATTAAAAAAATATGGAGGGTGAAATCGCGGGTAACAGTTAGTAGGTTATAAGATATTATGACTATAGGTTTTAGAATTTTGCGAGGATGAAGCCACAGATAGTCGGTCGGAGCTGTTGCTAAGCCGTTGGTTTCATCGTCTCGGGTCGTGGGTTCGAGTCCTACCCGGAACTATTATTTGTATTGCCTGCAGATAATTGTTTCGTATTTGGGTTTTAATGTGTGTGGAGTTTATGTGTGTATATCGATCGTCGATCTTATAATAAGGGCAGCATTTTTTTTAAATAAAAAATAAAATAAACTAGCAATTTAATATTCTTGCGTACTAATTTTATCAACGATACGGGGAAATATTTGTGTGATTTAAATCATCACTTGAACTGGCAGTTAGGTCGTCAAAAGGTCAGAGCATTAGAGATGTCTATTGATCATTCTTCGGCGACTTCTTAACCTCATAAGAGTTCAAGAAGGCGGTGGCAACCACTCAGCCACATAGAGAAGCGCCATTCAAGTGCTGTAGACATTTATAAAGCACTGCAGTGAAGATGCATGGAGTGTTTAAGACAAAATGCTACTGGAAATATAAGTCTGGGAAAATCACTATTGGCATGACAATAGGAAGTATTAATCAATAGTATATTATTAATACATAACTGTTAAACATTGTAAATTAAATTAAAAAAAAATTGATAAAGAAATTTTAAGGATGAATTTATGTATTAAGAGACGCGTAAAATTTTGGTAATTTGTCAAATATTTTTTTAAAACGTGCCAAAATACCGGGCTTAATTACTAAACTGACCGCTACGGTAAGTAATGTGCAAACAATTAACCTCATTTGAAATTAGAAAAAGTATTTATTCAATTGTTTTATCTTTAAACTAAATGCTCCCTGAGGTTTCTTTTATTTGGATTCGCTCAAACTCCGTATTTAAGGACAAGGAGACCGATCTCTCCATGGGGAGAGATGGGAGATGGGGGGGTTCTCGGCAAATCTCAAGTAATTTTTAGAGTAATTTAATAAAATACTAGCTGCTCACAGCGGTTCACCTGTGTCACTTTTTTTTAACACCTCCAAGTCAGTGAAAAATTAACGTTGAATGATTTTGACATACAGAAAAAATGATAGATACAAAAAGTGACGCTAATGAACGTTTTCAAATATGCTTCTATAAGCAAATATGCAAAAAACGTCGTAAGAAAAAGGTCGAAAAGTCGCTAAAATTACCTCGAAATTTGTTGCTCCTTAACTATGCCAATATTAAGTTTCAGAGATAGTGTGATAAGTCATTGTAAATCTCCTATTTATTAAGGAAATGGTTAGTATCTTGCCATACTTTTTGACCGCTGCGAACCCAAGCTCGCGCATTGTACACATATCGATCGTCTACGAGCGTAGCACTCATGACGTACAATCGAGTAGTGAAGCGACTGCATTTATCACGGGAAATCAGGGTGCCACTTTCTCTCTACTAATTCCCGCTGATAGCACTCTATAAGTTCTGCGCCCTGATTCTGTTATGTTTGCTATGTCTATTTTCTTGTAAATATTCTGTTACGATATTGTAGCCTTCATATAATTTGATATTGTAGCATCCGAGAGCGACTATATAATTTTAATTTCACAAAAGCTTTTATATAAAAAGAGATTACTAACGGTTTTTCTTGTAGAGGAGAATTTCGAACTGATCGGCAAGGTGGTGGTCCAGCGCACGATCCACTCGTTCCACAGCCTCCTTCTCCGTTAACTCTCCATACATCCATGTGCACCTATCACAGAAAATTATCACTGATATATAACTTATCGTCAATTAAAAAGTACCTCAGCATATCGTTCCTATGCTTTAAAAAGTCTTGGATGTTATATTATTATCTATTACGATCTTAGAATTTATGTTTGTATAGAACTTTGTTATAATACAAACCATCGGAATGTCTACATTCCTAAGAGCTGAAGAGTGCCCCAATGGAGTCACTAAGTGAAATACTAAGTAAAGTAGGCATTACACTGAAAAATACTTAGCACCACGTCGATTCAACCTTACCTATTTTAGTACTTTGTACCATTTTAGTACTTTATATGCCTGAGATTTTTACGCCTGCTTTTTTACTCACACAATCATATTTTTTTTATTGTAGCAAAGTCATCCTTAGCTTGACGTTAGACGCCTGTAAAGATTGTCTATTTACACCGTTATTCTATCATGGAATACTATCAGAATATGAAATTTGAATCAATCATATAAATAAATATTTAACGTAGGTCAAATTGGATCATATAGGAGGTTTGTGTTTTCATAATAGGACAGGAAAGTCGGACCTGCATGACTTCTGCATGACCTCAGCGCGGTTGTAACCGCTCATCTTGCAGAACGTCTCGTTGCAGTACACGATGGGGTAGTCCACGATTTGAGCATTGGCCAACAGGAAGCTGCTGTCTGCTGTTGGAAAAGCGTCGATCAAAATTCACAAATGGCAGAATTCATGCTTTCTTACAAGTGTAATATTAAGAAGTTGACGGGAAGAAATAAAGTGTTTCAATATATACAATTTAACATTTTGTACTTAAAACGGGTGTGTTAGTTATACTGGTTTTGAATAATTACGCGGCCCACACGATAAATACTGTAAACATAAGCATACTGGGGAAAGAGAGCTACATAATTCTAGACGCTAAGCCTAATTTTTATTTATTATGGGTACTCTATAATTACGTGTGTATGTGTGGATTAACTTATATTGATAATCAATAAAGCAAATAGTTGTATACTAATCCATTTGTAGACTTCGAAGTATGGCGATCTTAAGTCCATACTTTGGTCGGCGGACGCATGCAATTTCTGTGGGTTTAGGTTTCTACAAAACGCGAAGTAATTTTTTAAGGACCCATTTTTTTATTTAACCACTTAGTGGTAAAGTAGGTACGTAGCCAAACACTTAAAGATAGGGCCTAGATAACCAAATCTACAATATTAAACGCAGGAGCAATATTAAAATCATATAATATCATATACTCCGGACAACGTAATATATCAGTACAGCTACGGCTCTCTATAAGATTGAGTAGTGAGAATTCAATACTGACGCTGTGAGGAGGAGCGGCGGATGATGTTCTCGAGGAAGGTGTTTTGCGGGGCCACCAGCCCCCGGCGGCCGCCCGGCATGCCGTCGCCGCCTCACATGCCTCGCGCAGAGCGCCAGCTCACACTGAGCACCGGGAACGGGCGCCGAGCACCGAGTTCCGACCGCTGAGCACCGAGTTTCAACCTCTGAGTTGGAATTTGAACGAATTGTGCCAAATTTAAATTGAGCCGTGGAATTTTTGAGTCGGACAATTTGTGCCAGCGGATCGCCTTTCTCTGTGTACGTCTTGCTTTTTTCTTTTCCGTGTTTCACGTAGGATAAGCCTTCTTCTTTTACCTAGAAAAACAAAAGAAATTTTTATCTGTTGCAAAGATGGCTAAAAAATTTCGTAAAATATTACGTTCAAGCGGTTAAGCAATAATTTAAGAGGCATCAGATTTATACTTAAGGGTGTCCACGGTTGGCAACGGCTTTGGCAAAAATATTAAATACGAAAGGATTATTATAGCCCAGGGTTATATTTCTCGCGATGAAATTATTTGATAGAGCCATTTCTGTCGCCAACCCGCCACATTTACCTAATAATGTCAAATAGCAATATTTTCATAGTTCAAGGTTACTATTCAGCCTGAATTAATATCCAAACTGAATGCGAAATATGCGTGCTGGATTACAATTTACTTAAATCATCGTTGTCATATACAAACTTACATCATGTGATTTAAATTAAAACATATGCTTCGTCGTCATATTAAGAATGCATTAAGCACGTTTTTAATTTGTTTTAGCTGTGAATATGTCTTAAGCTTGGTTCTAGATCTATATAAATGCATAGTTGATAATTATATTGCTTCAAAGAAATGGGTGACGCTACGCCGTTTTTCATAATAGAAATTGAAATTAAGATGTTTGAGGCAACAATAAAAGTATGACTCGGTATGTAAAAAGCTCAATTAAGCTAAAGGATTTTAGATTTCAAAGAGACAGGAGTAATGTTGCTCGCTTCGAAAAATATATATCGTTCTTCTAAAATAGAAGAACGATACATATTTATCTACTACATGGAGAAGGCACCATTCTTGGTGAAGTAGAAAAGATTTAGCCTTTTCCGTCGCCAATAATCTAAAGTTACCTTGAAGGGTATGTAAAGATATTTGAAGTATCTTTTCATACTAACCATACTAAATGCAAATGAAAGTAGTACTATGTAACAAAGTAACAATTTTAAAATTTTTTGTATGTCTGTCTGTTTCGGTCGGCGTTTAGAGATTCTAAAATGTCTTGAACCAATTTTAAAGTTTCTTACACTGATATATAGCTTGGCATAGGCTTCTTTTAC
>DWHK01002306.1:0-10090 GCA_018247855.1 Graphium androcles
TCATGTTCGTCTGTCCGTACTCTACTTACCTTCCAAACGGTAAGTGCTAAAAAGATGAAACTTTGCATGGAAATGTATTAGGTATCCATTTGCGAGATATTCAACTTTATGATGCTCTTTTTAATAGGGACAACTTCAAACATTTATTCAGTGGCATCTTTGAATCTATATTGAATTTATACTCTTACTCAAAATAATATCAGCTGCTTCTGCATTAATTGGAACAACGATGGAATATAAAATTATTAAAGCTAGTTACCTCGGGTTATCTCTGAAAAAGTGATCCAAATAGTGGAAATAATGATAGAGATAAAACCAAGCAAGACGTGAAAAAATTCGTAAATCATTTTAATGAATATTGTTTGGCATTGGCGTGTTTTCTATTAATTTATTAAGTTATTGGAACAATATTTTTAGAAGGAAAGGTGGTGACATACGCATATGGCTTATCTACTATATCTAAATTAGAAATCGGCTACCTCTCAAAAAAGCTGGAAAGTAAAAGCATGTATTTACGTTAACAAATCTTCTTATTATTTTTCTACGCGAGTTGACCGCATTACACAAAATAATTGCAAAGTAGCACTACAACAGTGGTCCACAAAAAAAAATCAATTTAAGTTTGTAATGTAGCTCGGAAAGGCAGAATCTGTTTGAGGAGAGCTGTGAGAAAGAGTTGCTCTTTTAAAATAATCTTAACCAAAATTGTAAACTAGCACTGCAGGCCAAATTCAGATTTGGCCTGCTTGGTTATCGATCGTATTAACCCCACACATTAGTATCATCAAAATATTCTGCCAACATATTACACTTTACTTAAAAGTGTACTTTTAATTTTGTGATTTAATTTATCAAACTGGCTTAATGTTGATTGTGGAATTTATTATTCTTGCCAACTCTTCTTAATAAACTTTACAAGAAACAGTAATTAAAAATTATACTTTATTCTTCATCTTCTTCTTTTTCGAACCCAGTGCTGAACATAATTCTCTTTGCTTCTGCCATCTTCCTTTATAATTTGGGCTTTATACTTACTAATTTGAGTAAGATGACTGTTTGGCGTGTGGCTCACTGTTTAACAGATAACATGGGCCCCTTGTGCAGATGGTCAGCTCTCTTCTGTTTTCGTCTCTCGGCTAACAATCAGTGAGCGTCTTAGCCAACCTGCCGTCAATCCGTGTACTCAACCGTCTTGCCCAACATCATATGATCCGTCACATCCCGAACTTTAGACCCCTTGTGAATTTCGGTAGTGGGAATTTGGTCTTAGACAGTGATGCCAAACATAGCGTGCATCATGGCTCTCTGTGCCATGGTGATTTTATATACAATCTCTTTATTGAGCCGCCATATATCATCCATATAACGCGCCATAAGTCAAGTTTCCGAAACACATTGGTAAAAAAGACTAGAAGTTTTTTTTTAGATTGTGCGATGTACGCGGACGTACGTCGCGTCGTCCAGTTTAACAAAGTTAAAAATATCTTTTATACTATTTGTATTAGTACAAATTTTATCATAACGACAGCTAATTTAGCATTCAAGCTAATTTCAATGTCTTAGTTTTTGATAATTATTTAACGACACAATGGACACGTTGAACACACAAATAGTAGTTACCTAGATATGCACTTTTAAAATAAAACATAATGTAATCGATATAACATTATTATAAACCTTATTAAGCCATAATCTATAATATTACGTACCCAACTTTCCTGAACTCTGATATCCAATTGAAAAACCAAAATCCATTCCTTTAATTTCTTCAGGAGGTTTTATTTCAATAAAAGACGGTTCGTGAAAAAACATCCCCAAAACTGATTTAACTATTAGGAGTATTATATATAATTTGGCATTCATTTTGTAACATTTAAAGGAAAACTTTTGTGAAAACTAACTAAACTTTTATGAAAATAAACTATTATAAAATATAATTAAACTTAGATTCAATGTATCACAACTGCAAATATACTTAACACAAAATGGTACATCGGTGACTTTTTCCTGTTACGTAGTTAAGAAACACACACAAATGTAATAAATAATTATACATTCAAATTTTCCTTAAAATATTGGTCAAAGATTATGTATTCCAAAATGTTCACTTAATTTTATTTAATACTGTTCTGTTTTATTTAATCGATATAGAACTTCAAAAAATCGGCATAACTCTTTGCCCCTTCCTCTATCGCATTTACTTAGAAAAGTATTTAGAACAATTGCTGAGATAAATTTTTCTTTCATTATCGAATTACGTGACAAATCACAGAATTTTAAGATCACAACTTTGATAGTGGTCAGTCCGCCACCGAGCGCTTCTTTAGAAATATTTTGCTAAGCACGCTTCTTTGTAGAATTAGTAGTTGTCAACATTATTTCAGGACCGTAACAACTTATGTACAGTGAAAGAGCAAAATAAATAGTCCCATTTTAAACACCACAAACACTCAGTTATACTCCATATCCATAAAACCCATGGACGATGATGTTCATTTATCACCAGAAGCATGTTCCATTTACTGGTTTTTCTCCTTTTCTATAAAATGACCTTTATGTTTTTCGTAGCCTAGTATGCTTTGTCATTTATGTAAGAAAACATGGAATTGATTAAAAATGTTGTTGTTAAAATCTTGATAATACGTTTTAGCCATGGTTCGAAAAAGTAAAATTTTGTAGAAAAGAACGACATTTTTATGATCACTCGCACTACGTAGATCCATTTATTGGATATTTTATTGCATAAAATCTTATTTGATGACTGAATTTAAAAGGTCTTTAAATATTCGATACCTATATTCATATTTGTTTAAACTTAAAGGGAAGGAAAATCAATATTCAGACATGATTTTATAAACTTACTGTTATAACAAAGTTATTAACGCTTCATGTACGTGAGTCAGTGATTAGTTTAGTCAGGCAAACAAATTACGGGTACAATATATATAATTTTATTACAACATGATGTGTGAGTAAATATTAATTAGTAAATATATATGCACTGTTAACAATATCTTTATTATATAATTTATTCTTCCAGTTGTGCTAGAGGTTTTTCTTTTTGCTCAAGTAGTATGCACGACAATATGTCTTGGTTTTTACCACGACCTATCAATGAAGTCGATTAACGTAACATTGCCCAGAGATTCTTTTTTTGGTTATAGTGTTACTTATCAGCCGAAGATTCGAAGGTAAATTTAATAATCAATTTTTAACAATAATTTTTGAAACGTTTTTATTTATACCATTGTTATGTAACATAAATGTCATATTTTGAATATTGAATTTGAATTGAATTTTCTTGTAATTAAACTTCTTTTTGGTATTTTGGGATCAGTCTTGTGATAAGTGCACCAACAGCAGACAAAATCGGTCAAGTTTTCATTTATGATATTGAACATAACAACTTGACAAAGATGGTATTGGAATTAAAAAAAGGTACGTATTGATTACAAGGTTACATATTTTATTTCAGCCAAAAACCGTTCCTAATAATCGATCTATTTTCAGAAGAAAACAATTCTTCGGGCTACTGGCTTGGGGCTGATGTTAAAGCTGGTGATACTTTTTTTACGGTAATTTTGTTGGATCATCATTTTGAAATAAAAACTAATAAAATTAAAAAACAAACAGTTGAAATGTAAGCAATATTCACAATGGACTTTTTTCGCATTAAAATAAAGAAGTTACATTATTTTGAATTGTATAAAATGGGAATGCAAAAATGGTAGCTCGGTAAAACATATTCATTAGGGTCTTGTAGAATTAAAATTGTCGTATTCCAACAAAATGATAAACCCCAGCAGATTCACTCCGTTGGAATGAAAAACATCTAGAATCAGGGGATTAAATCCTAATCAAAAATCTAGTGACCCATATACCCAATTGAGGAGTATTAAAATTTTTTTCAGGTCTGCGCTCCACGTTATGAAGTTAAGAATGGTATGTAAAGTTTATGGTATTATGGTATGTTAAGTGTTTTTTTTTTAATCTCAGGTCTTTTGGTTGTGAATTGTTTAGAAATATTACCAAATAAATAAGTATTCAACGGGTGTAAATAAAAAGTAATTGTATTGTAATAAAAATACACCCCTTATCGATTTAATTATCTTAGGCCCTTTTTTTCATCGGATGCTAAGATAGAAGCTAATATAGTTGCAGATGTCCTTTGGAATCAGAGAATGCGGTCAAAGAACAAAGGCAAAATATTAAAAAATACCACTAAGACATGCCTTAGCTTACTATACGGAATGTTACATGAATGTTTTAATAACAATAAAAAGCACATGAACAGAAATTCCATTTCAACAAATTGAGGGTGATGAAATAAGCAGCGGGTGTAACTAGACTAAATAAATTGCGTAACAAATACAACAGGACAAATTTTAAAGTATTGTCCATCACAGAAAAGCTAACAGAACTACGATTTAAATAGTATGGACTTATTATAAGATTGGTGACGATCATGAAGCGAGAAAAGTCTTCGCCCTTCCCAACACCAAAAGAAGAAGGCGAAGGCCAGCTACGTGATGGTCCTCTGTATCAAAGAGCTAAAAATCAGCCCGAATAACATGGAAAACTATCCAGGACAGATGATCCTGGTGCATTAAGACGAAAAGAGCTGATTCCAAGTAATACGATACAGGCAACAAGAAGAAATATGTCCACTTCACCATAGTGATTGTTCAAAAAAAAAAAAAAAGTGTCTGCGCGGTTACTGTTGATCTCTCTTCATATACTGTCCATTTCCAGAGGGTTCTTTCAAACGACTAAAAAAAGATTAGGCATAAATGTGACTTATTTTATTGCCTACTTGGCGTAGAGGGTCATTTGGTTACCGACGTTGCCCTAATATTTTTTGGAAACGTTAAAACAAAGTTCTCCTGATTGAGCGGGATTTGAACCCACGTCTTCGCGGATTGTGAAGTGAAATACCATTTGTCCGTAATAGCAATCCATGAATAGCATAGCCACTGTCCCTCAGAAAACCGACATAAAGTTTTTATAACTAAATAAATATATCATTCCCTTACTCAAGTAGTTATTAGTTAAGTAATTCGCGTGCAAAGCTACAAAAATTGTGCTTATCAATTTGCGATTGCTTAATTGAAACATTTGTAATATCATTTATAAGATTTACGCAAATATTAGACATTTTGAATTAAAAAAACTTTACAGATTTTACCGCGGTTTATAATATAAATTTCTCATCCGACATAAAACGATTAAATAATTGCCAAATGCCAAAAATTATAAGTTGCATTAACCACTTTGCTCCTTTTCCCAGAAAGCAGATTCGGTACTTATGGACGGTGTTTCCATAAATCTGTACAAAATGCACAGAATATGCAAATATTACAAGAGATGGAAACAAAAGACCGGTCCTTATATGGATCTCGGTTCGGTAAGTACATTTATTTACATAAGGTACAATAGCAAACCCTCGTGTAAATAAAATTAAATTACTAAGACAACATGGCAGGCCTTGAAATATCTGCATTTAATCTTTGTGCATATGTCTCCTCAGCAGCAGGCGAGCAGAGCGCTCGTCGAATATAGTCATCAAATAATGCGACTTGATGACCCGTTTGCGCAGATGTTAAATCGTTGGCTCTGGCGACACGGGTCGTGGGTTCGATTCCTACACGAGACAAATATTTATGACTCATAGATAATTGTTTCGGATCTTAGGTTCTTAGATTCACGTGCTATTAATGTTTGTGAAATGCCACATACATTGCACATCTTAAGCACTAACTGCAAAATAAAGCACTTCTATCCTCTTTCGTGAGGATAATGTTAAAAAACAATTTGAAAAGTTTATAAAAATTATATACGTAACGAAAAAAAATAACATTATTTAAACTTCAAGCAAAAATACATTATAAAAATATTTATTAAGTGATTAACAATAATAAAGTCCAACATTTTGTAAAAAAACTTATCACCATTATGAAGTTAGAAGCATAATTTTAAGAAAATACGAGAAAAGAGGAGTTCTACCTTAAAAAAAAGACGCACTATCGCAAATTGATAATTAAAATATTACAAAAAAATATACTTATTGTCGTTTTCTTTCCGTTTGTTCATCAAACGTCAAAACTATTATAAACAAGTTGTTTTATATATATAAATATAATTAATAGCATAATAGAAATAGTAATTTTACTTTCTCTTTCTTATATAAAAAATGTTATATTCACAAATTTCAATAGAAACCAAATATAATGAATTATGACCATCAAAATAGATTATTGTATTATGAGAATATTTTATTGATGATTATTATTTATTTAATGATTTTATTGCTACTAGTATTTGATATGTTTGACGTTTAGCTCTTTATTCCACTATTCTATACATACAATTAAACTAAGTCGTCGTTGTCAGTACATAGAAGATATGAAAAAATAATAAAAGCCGTCTTGCTAACAGCAGTAGAAAACAAAACATTTTTTTTTATTTTTGTCTGTCTGCGTGTGTATGTTTGTGCACGCATCACACAAAAACTACTGCGTGTAATTGGATGTGATTTTCACAGTTGTTTTGGTATAGGTTTAACTTAAAATCTGGTATATGTTTCATATTGATACACCGCTTAGAAGCCGTGAAACATTAAAATAAAAATATGTTGGTTTTCAGTATGGGTATTTTACGGTCAAAAAATGTGGTTATCATGTTTGGCCTACAGTTACTTACATCTAAATTAAAAGATTGCATAGTTTTGCGTACATATTTTTTCTTATATATTAAGTCGTTGGCTCTATACAGTGTTACGAGATGGGCGTGACATGTTATCTTAGTTTTATAAATAATAAAAATATGAATTACATAGGCTATATCTAATGTAATGAATCGGTAACGTATTTTTGTGTATTTTTACACGTCTCCCCATGTTTATATAATTTCACAAAGAAAAAATTATAAAAATCAAATAATCAAATGCTTGTAAGCATTTGATCAAAAGGTGGATGTATTTGTTTGATACATCAATAGTTTAGAAACCCAATACATCTCCAGGGTGGTATGAATTTATCTAATTAGTGCGGAGGTGGAAATTCGGACATGCTAAAATTTGTAATTCATTTAACAGAACAAATGATGGATTCTATTGGCTGGAGTATAGATATCACTTCGCACAACAATATTTTAATTGGAGGTCCTGCTATGTCCAGAGGTATGTTGTATGTAACTATTTTGTCCTCCAGCTTGGCCTGTCTTATTATTTTCTGCACGAATTCTAAGAGTTGTATCGTGATGCTGTATAGCCTAAATGATTTCGCATAAATCTGACTTTCAAAGGCATTAATATACATGCCAAGCTGCAACGGGGCCAGCATGTTACTAAACTAGCGAATAGACTTAGCTCAGCAAAAACTTGATGATTAACAAATGTAGAAAAAGCTCATTTAAATGATTTGAATCGAAACACGATATGATATAACTTTTTTTAGAAATATTAATCGATCAATAGGATATTGTTTTAATAATTACATGTTACATTTTACAGGCCGAGTTGTTGAATATAGAAATATATCCAACCACCCTCGTCTGTTAGTACCCCAAACCACTACTAATAAAGAAATGTTCAATTTTGGTAAGTGGAGTTGTGTTAAAATATATTAATTAAGTCATTACAAATTAATATTGTCTTTTGTATAAAAAAAACAAAAAGTATAAATCACATATTTAATAAATCAAAATACACATTGATATTATAGCCTCATACGTTTTATATCATTGATTAATTCGCTAACGAAATTGTGTCCGTTAAGATTTGGTAAACATTGATTATCTGTGGGAATAAAATCCGTAGAGTAACCGGATCGGGTTAGCCAACACAGTGTAAAGGGACGATAACATCAAGTATGTTATCCTGAAAAAGCAGCGGGCTAAAGTAAAAATTGACCAGCCTTATATATTTAACTAGACCTTTGAAAGCATTTTTATGTAAAAAGGTGACAAGCGGACAGCCGGTTCACCTCATATTTAGCGTTTCACTTATGGACACACACAAAACTCAAAGCGTAACAGATGCGTTGCCAGCCTTAAGCAGAGTAGGTCCAGCATTTGGTAGCAATATTAGGAAAAACTTGGAAATAAACTAAGGATTTGAAAGAAAAATTTGTGAAAAAAGAAGAAGGTAGGCATGGCCATCCCAAACAACAAAGCAACCCCAAACTCAATACCTTATACTGATAACGACTGATTACATACTGATTTTGTGTGTAGGGCGGTTATACCTACCCGGTCAAGGGTCGATTTTATAAGTGAATGAAATGAATATTTAATTAAAATGCTGAGCACCACCACAGTCCAGCAAAAGCCTGATGAACTATCGGAAAAGGTTGATTGAAGTATGTACATTGATTGCGGTCTATCAATAACAGAACAATAAATAGACCTGGAAAAATATATAGCTTATGAGAGTTATTGACGATTAAGAAAGGCTGCTGTTAGTGACTTTTGGGATCTCAAATTCTTGCATAAGAACACGGATATACACAGTCCTTCATTTGGATTAGAGAAGGTAAGGCGAAGGGAAAGAAGAGGGTAGGAATGGTCATCCGGTCACCTCACAATCCAGGCATACTTTATTTTAGCAGATCAGACAGCTTGATAGAGCAACTAAGAGGTGTATCTAATGTAAGATGTACTGAGAGTCCGAAGAAACTACCAGCAGCCATACAATGTTTCACATCATTAATTCTTCAAACTGTTTGTGTAGGAAATGGTTATTGTAAATATTGGGATATATTTCCCATATTTTTAAGAGTGATTTTATACAAAATTCAGATGAATCACTAAATTTAAAAAGCGAAAACTAGAGTTTAATTAAAATAAACTTGAAAATAAAACGAATTTATTTTAAATAAACATGAAATTTAAAATTTTCTCAACAAACACACTTAATGTTCCGTTTTCCAAGATGTCATATGTACGAATCTAATGTTATTGTAAATGAATTACTCATATATCATGAATATATGATTAGCAGGGTAAAATTTACAACTTTACATCTCATGTCAGGTTACAGCATAGCTAGTGGGAACTACTTTTCGACAAACCGGAACAATATATCTTATGCTATAAGCACACCGTATGGAAATGAAGGAATTGGTCAGGTAATTATTAAAAATACCATCTCCAATTTTTTACACAATTTAATTGATATGGCAACTCTATAAAATTATTTTTAGCCGACTTCTGAAGTAGAATTTTCTCTATTCAGTCGAATTTTATTATGTTAGTTACCTCGAATTTCCGTCATTTATAAACCGATTCCGAAAGTTGTTTTTGTATTTGTGTAAGAACATACTGATCGGTTTGAATGAATGAATTAGATCCTTATTATTTTAAATCATTGTAGTGGTTTTTAAATTAAAAAAAAAACTTAAAAATATATAGCAAAAGTTCTTTTTTAAAAAAGCTTTTTTGAAAACTTTTTAATTTTCTGAAAAGAAAAAGTAAGTAAAATATTGCTCGGGAAGTGTCTCGGGGTGGAATTTAATAGTTATGTAATAAATGGCATTCCTTTGGATAATATAACATATTATTTTCAAAATATATCTGTAAAAAAGTTTTACATAAAAGGAAATTGTTTTTCAGGTACATTTCTATAGTGAAGTTGGTAAACATATCGGTGAGCGTATCGATGATAAATCGGGATTGGGCACGCTATTTGGTGCTTCACTATGCACTGTGCGGTTTGGGCACAAACAGGCTTCCTTAATCATCGGGGCCCCAGCTTTTGTGCCTGATGACGCCCACGGAGCAGATCTTGGTGCCGTCCATGTCTATTTGTTAAGCGAAAAGGTAAATCGTTTTTGATACTAAAGATTGTATAATTTTAATATTATAGTTTTACCAAACATTCGTTAGAATACAAAATTTGCAAACTACTCACGGAACTAATCTTTACTTCAAGCAAACAGAAAAATATTTTTTATTGGCTTGCTCTATATTCAAGTAATATTGAACCAATATTTCAAAACATATGTTCCTTTGACTTGAATATTTTAGTCATATTTATAAATTTTAGTTGTCGCATAAGTTGTTGTTTTTATCATAATATAGTATAGTAGTGTTT
>DWHK01002307.1:0-10089 GCA_018247855.1 Graphium androcles
ATTTTATGTTGGCTCTGTGAAGGGTGGTGGTACCTCCCCGGGCGAGCGTGGCCGTAGAAGTGCAGCAAAAGCTGTATAAAGGATGCTATGCCCTACCACCTCGTAAAATAACAATCAATATGAAACATATACCAGATTTTAAGTTAAACTCTCACTAATACAACTGCGAAAGCATCCAATTTCACGCAGAAGTTTTTGTGTAATGCGCGTACAAACATGCCAACAGACAGACAAAAAATTAAAAAAAAATGTTTTGGCTCCTATTGACGGCTAATATTATTTTTTTAAATATCTTCAATTATAAATTATAAATAGATATAAGGAGCGTAAATTATTGAACTTTTGGTACGGTAATAAGAAACTATATTTTATTTACACAATCTCATCTAAAAACTGATCAATGTTCAAGATTTATTTATTTTCCATTCATTTAGATGTCTGGATCCCGCGGCAGATTATAAAAGCATTTGATAATAAAGAAGATAGGAAGGTTATATCTGCTTTATATGCTTATTATTATCATTTGATTTAAAAATATAACAAAGTAAACTCAAGTCATACAAAAGTTTAATTTTCTGTGTTATCTCTTTTCCCATTTAGTTTTTATATTTCGCTGCACGTTACTTTAAACTTAATTTTTGCTTAGCCGAACGGCTTATAAAGAAAATGCTCAAAGGCATTAAGTCTGCTTATAAAACCTGTTTGTGCATCACTAAACATAAACTTAAATAGTTAGTTTTATAAAATATTCTGGTATATTTTTAGGCAAAACAATTTTTTAATTCAGTGAAAACATAACTTGACTAGATTGTAGCAACATATAAGAGTATAACATATAAGATGTAAGAGTACAATATAAGAGTTGTAGCAACAATAACCTCTGGCATTAAAAAATATTAAATTTACTTATAACGTGTTTTTTTTTAAATAGAGAAAGGTTGGTAAGCGAGTACACGGATTACCTGATATTAAATGAACGTCGTCCATGGAAACACACAACATCCGAAGAGTTGACTGTGCGTTGCCTTTGAATTTTGGACAGAATAGGTTTAAATAGATGACTAAAATAGGTTTTTCGAAAAGGAGGTAGGAATGGCCAGCCGGCAACTGATTGTCGCCGGACCCTGGTGAACGCGGCCGTAGAAGTACTCCAAGAGCTGTATAAAAATGTCATGTTCTGCCATCTGTTTGTTATACGTTTGTGGCTTAGAGGTCGTTTGTGGTCATAGGGCTAGGGATAGCGTACACGACCAAGTATAGGCAATTTTAATTGAACGTTTTGTAATGGTTAACACAATCCCCGAAATACCCCAAATTTTTTGCATAGACATTCGCAAGTGATCCTCGATAGCTCAGTGTCCGGGTGCTTAACTTTAATACTGTATATTGGTTTGCTAATCCGCACTGGCGTGGTTGACTTTGCTGTCTAGAGGCTTTTGCCCAGCAGTGGGACGATAGGCTGTTACTTCACTTTTCACCTTTATTGGCTATAGATTAGACAAATCATCTGGTGTTTACTGGTTCCTTTATGGACACCCACAACATCTGAAGAGTTATTTCTTATGAGTTAGTTAATCTGATCATTAGACAGATCGGAATAGGAGCATGTTAAGGATAGGAAAAGGAAATGAGTAGGAAAAAATGAGGATAGGAATAGTCATCTGACAATTTCACGAGCTATACATACTTTATGTTACGCAGGCTTTGGACCTAAGGCAGTTTTAACACCACGGTTGGGGGTGGCATAAACATTATCAAGTTGCAATTTATGACCTGGAAAAATTGTTGAATTATAAAATCGTGAGTTTTAACAAATCTCTAGTTTTTTAAGATAAAAACGATCCTATGTTTTTAGTTGTGCCAAGCTTCATACAGTGATAAACATTTTGCTAAGATCGTTTCAGTAGTTTCGGACTCCACTGCGAACAAACAGCGTGATGCGGAATTTTTAAATATATAATGATATTAGTGCATATTTCCTATCATTGGAAAGTCCTTTTGACTGAATTTCGCCCACCGCGGCCAATCTACTCAGAGATCAGCTAACTGAGCAGGAGATATTATAGTGCACAAGTGTACGCGCAGACACAGGTGCACTCTCTGCTCAGGACCGACTTTTACATAAGACAATCCGGTGATCAGCCCGTATTGCCATAGTCCAACTGAGAAACAACAAAACGAAGTCATTCCCCCCCCGCGGGATTCGAACTCACGATCTCCGGTTCGTTAAGCAAGGCCCTATACCACTAGGTTACGGAGGCAGTTCGCTACGATTGTACACAGTGTACGTATTGGCGTTGTCTCAGAGGATGGCGGCGTGTGAACTCCGCCAGTTACTCCAACTGTATATCCACCTACGTATCTTCACAATTTTACTGTTTGTCAATAAGGTTCCTTCAGACACGACGACGACACGATTTAGTCATGGAGAATATTTGCAGAAAATTTTAGATAAAATCAACAGTGTCGTTTTCTTAATTGTGCTAGAAATAAGGAAGAAATTATATGCTTATTAAAAAAACAAGCTTGTAATTATAAAAATTCAGCTGTATTAAAACAAAAATCTTGTCGCACCGGTTACGGTAAAGCTAATTTGTTAAACGAAATTAGCCCATTCCTGGTCCTGGTCGAAAGGTCCCATTTGTCTATGGTGACCTTTCGACTGCCTCCATAGACCTACTCTATGGTGCCGAAGATACCCAATTAAAATAAATTAGATCCTTCTCGAACGAAAGGAATGTGTTCTAATTTAGCTTTCATGATGTAACCCTAAACATGCTTATACGGAAAGTTAAATAAAAAAATGTAAAAATAGGTGCAAAGAGTAAGGTAGTAATAGGTAGGTGGTATTAACGTGAGTAGTAAGGCTTTTCTGTACGTGTGTTTGTTCTTCCTGCGAGCGCCTGGACACTGAGTTACCAAGGCTTCACAAAGATAAATAAACCCACCACGTAAACTCGCCTATCTCGCTTCTTTGATATAAGTATTCTTTATTCTTATATTCCTTTTATATTCTTGTATTCCTTCTAGCATGCATAGACAATAGCGATAGCAAAAATGTTTCGACACAAAGTCGTGAGGTGTGGGTGGCATTATAATATTATATTAAGTCCCCCGTCTCTTTAGACCTCGGCGGATTCAATTAGGATTATGAGTATTTGTTTATTCCATAACCTGACTGTGGCTTCTCTTTATGTATTTTATTTTCTGTTGTCAGTATATAGTTTTAAGGACGAAAGGGCATGCGGTTTGTTCAAACAGGACGATAATATTCTTATTAAGCGCTATTGCTATAGTTTCTTCGAATGTATGTATTATTTTTTTCTTAACGAGCTTTGCCCTACGGTTCAATCGGCTTAAAGAAGTATTGAGGTATTTTAAATGTAAGTTATTTTTGATATATAAATAATAAATTTTGATATTTGGAAAAATAATACGTTTTTAACACTCGACGCGAGAACGGCGGGATGTGTTTTACGTGTCTCTGTATGTGTGTCTGTGGCATCGTAGCTCCCGAACGGATGAACCGATTTTGGTTTTGTTTTTTTTGTTTGAAAAGTGAATTAGTAGGGAGTGTTCTTAGCTATGTTTGATGAAATTCGGTCCAAGATGGCCGCCGCCACAAAAAAGCGACTTACATATTTTTTCACATCTCCCTCAATATGGGTATCAAATGAAACCAGTAAAATACTTCAATCGAATGATTAATTTCAAATCCAAGATGGCCGCCATCGATTTTTGTGTTTACTTTTTAGATTTTTTTTGTGTTGGGGGTTGGTTAAAATCGCTTAAACAACGTGCTTGACAAACTTCGTTGTTGTAATAAAAATAACTCAAGAACTGTCAAACTGAATATATAACGGCTCCATCGCAACCGATTAGAAGATTACCATAATTGATATATGTACATTTTAGATATTCAATCAACGTCTCAAACACTGGAAGTTTTATAAAACATAAAAATAAAAGCAAAACATCAAATTATGCATACATTTGTCTTGGCAAACTAAAATCATAATTTTTTTCTTGGGTTGGATATTGTTTTGTATAAACAACTTTATGTCCGGCACGCAAGATTCATATACAACACATAAATAGAGACAGATTTGATCGTTACTTTTGTCCGAGAATGTGTATGTTGCGCCATAAGTCCGGGAGAATTCAAACAAAATTACTTTTTTTTGATTTCGAATCAATATACACTTCCAATTTTCTCAAATCATCGGTACTGCCACATCGACACATATCAATATCAAGGCAATAATTGTCACAGATCTATAACAATAAGATCATTGTAAGAACGTAATACTTAGAATGTAAATAAATTCAACATAAATAATTATAAATGCACTACATATAACATAACGCGGATTATTTGTGAAGTTTATGAACAGGAGTGATCATTTATAGGTAAATTATTAAACCATTCAAGATTTGTCGAAAAATATCAATACTTTTTTTATGCCTTCCACCGGAGATTACACCATCTCCGATAGCCGTATATTGTCATTTTCACAATGGATCCTTAATAGTATCTTAGTTAGTAAGTTTATTCTACAGATTAGTAACAATAGTATAAGGGACTGCTATTTGATACAGTCTCCCTTCCTATGTTCTAAGATTGAAAAAAAAAGAGAATATAATTAAAATGCATAAGGAATTAAATAAATTATGTACTCGTATGTGTAGAAAAAAAACTTCATGACAACGGCAAAACGTGACTTGAGGACTACGATATATATTAATAGTAAATGCAAAGGAAAAAATGAAGAATGAAAAGGAAAAAAATGAATACTGCCTTCGTAGCCTAAGTGGTATAGGCCCTTGCTTTACAAACCGGAGGTCGTGGGTTCGAATCCCGAGGGGGGACAATGACTATGTGCTGTTGTTTCTTAGTTGGGTTAGGGCAATACGGGCCGACCACCCGATTGCCTGAAAATTAAGATGTTCCATGCGTTGGATGGGCATGTAAAAAGTCGGTCCCGGTTGTCAAGAACACCTTTAACACTGTCAAAATCACTGAAATCCTTTAACGACTGCTTCCAAATATCCTGACAATTAATCCGTCCTTCAAATGCAGTTTACCACTTTTAGTTGCGTAAGTCAGTGCCAGTCTCTCTGCGAGAAAACTGATATTAGGGCTAAATTTGATTGGATTAGAAGTCGTACTCAAGTAATTTGGGAATAAGTCTACGAAATAAGGATTAAAATGCCTAATATATTCAAGAAATAAAAGGGCTATACCCGCCCTTACAGTACAATACTTTAATACTTTATTAAATAAAAGAAACTATATAATTCGTTAGTTAGTCTTGTAAATAACACGCTTCAATGAACTTTTAAAAAAATACATAGGCTTTGCGAAAAGATGAGATACGAATCCCTCGCCTTACAGGGAACTGGCTGGCAAATATTACTTAACACCTAACCACCTATTGAGTTGTTATATGTAAAAGGCGGTTAGGTTTTAATTTTACTAATTTTTCAAATAAATAATTTATTTTGTTTTCATCTGGGTTTACGTTTAAACGCGCTCCTTTCTTTTTTAAAGTTCTTCCTTTCTTAAAGTTGCATCTTATTCCGATTTAATATGCTCGTTGTTGGTTTGTGTATCTGTCCGTATATCATATGTTTGATCAACATATCATGTGTATTAGTTAAGTATAAGAAGATCATTTCATTATTAATCACAACTGTTTGTAAAATGTTAAAAACATCTGCGAAATTTTATTAATGAATATGTATTTCTGACCCAAATTTATAAATATATATCATTCGATAAATAAAACTAACACTTTCTAGAAGAAGATGATTATAACACGCATCATTGATTTTAAATCATACATATTGTTTTAAATCAAATAAAAAACTATACTTCTTTATACAAAAAATGCTATATCAGGAAAATGGATGATTGATAGAAGAAGTCACTTTTGTTTCCCAAATTTTTCCGCCTAATATTGTAATTTATCACCAAAATGATAACGATTTATAAAAGGAATGTAAATGGCGGAGAAAATCTCCACATACAATCCTGTTTTATTTTACTCGTAAAACACCAATTCAAAAAAATCTCTTGAACTTTATTTCAAATTCAATTTACTTTATTTTGCTAAAAACATAAAAGATCTTTAATAAAAATATGGCTCTTAAATATTTCACCGCATTGTCATGTAAATATTTTCAACCTCATATTAAATTAAAAAAAAATTGTTTATTGTCAAAATTAATTTAAAAAGTTTAAAAAATAATCATAATTTCACCAACATACAAAATCGTCAAATTTAAATTATAAGTATAAAATGTTAATTTTTATATAAAGGTAGGAGTAAATAATGTTAAGTAATAGTTTAACATAGCCAGCCATTATTTTTTTAATTAGGATGCTATTGATCATTTTAATGTCATTAGGTATTTTGTTAAATATTTGAACACACATGGATATACAGCTTTTATTATATTTTTTAAGTCGTAATATTGGTAACACATATTAGCTGTGTCTATATTTGTTAAATTTCTTATATACACAAATCTTTTAATTCTGTTACATATAATGCCCACGTCACTTTTCCAATTAAAAATTTTATCTAAAATGATGCCCAAAAGCTTGGTTTCTTTTACTTCTTTAACTTTTGGTACATTGAATTAAAAATTATATTTTACATTATTATTATTCTAAGAAATTATAAATAGTTAAAATGACGTACAAAACAAAAAAAGTTACATATTACTAAAATATTTATTGTCTAGCAATTTCTTAATCTGATTGCCAGCAGTAATAAAATCACTTAATTATGCCCGCAGGTTCACTCGTGTTTGAAATGACCATATGAACTTGAACTAACATGAAAGTTTAAATATGGTTATTAATAGATTCACAAATTTTACCCGGATAAAGCAACAGGTAGGTCAAGACTTCCACGACCTCAAACTCAGCGATTGAATAATTAACTTTTTACTTGTAATGTAAGCTATTTCAAATTAATACGTTTAGTGTTTTAATTATAACTGACCTTCTGGCACTAAATTGGTCGATGTTATACTAGCAAAACGACTATGTGTATATTTATCATGAAATAAAATATTATAAATTAATTGAATAGAGTATTAAGTTAATTAATTTCAAAATTTTATTTTAATATTAATGAAGAATATTTTTTTACACATTCTAAAATTCACGTTACAGAGATGTTTATATACCACATAATCTAGATAAAATAGTAAGTAATTGCCTCCGTAGTCTAGTAATATAGGCCGTTGCTTTACAAACCGTGGGTTATAGTTTGATTGTATAATTATAGTTAATTTACTTTCACATAAACTTGACCCCAAATATTGATGAACTGATGAAAATTTAAGACAAAAAAAGATTAGCAACATATTTATTTTCATTTCAGTTCTGCTTTTATAAAAAAAGCAACATAAAATGAATATCACGGGTTTTACATAATATGGGAAAAAAGCCAGCATAATATAAAGTATGCATGGTTTTTGCTGTTGCCTTGTTTTGTAAGGTTGTAGAGAATAACCCCCGTTATACTACAGTTCTTGCTGTATTTCGCGCTCGTTCGCAGAAGTACCACCGCCCTTCCCATATGTCAGCATAAAATAAAGTATGCATGGCTTTTGGGCTTTCAGAATGGCTTTTTTACCCTCTTCTTTTTCCACTCCTTCTCTCTTTTTCCTTAATATTTTCTGGCCCATCCTACCCAATAGCTTGTTCCGTCCAATTTCCTGGGCTGGCAATACTCACGAAACGCTTCGGATGTAGGGAGTCCATAGGCAACGGGATCGCTTAACATCTGGTGAATCGTCTACACGTTTGTCATCCTTAGGCAATAAAATAAAAAATTAAACCATTGAATCTATTTAATCTACTATGCAAGGCTGGGAATGTAACCGCAAATCTTCAGATGTATTGGAAGTCCTCCACTTAACAGGTGAATCGATTGCTCGCTTACTAGACTTCCGCTATAAAAAGATAAAAAGTATCTGTTAAAACATCTCAGGTATTATTATTGAATTTAACTTCAAAGAAACCACCTCATTTAACAAATCCCATTTACTCTTATAATAGAGAACCGATAATGCGATTAGCTCATCTAGTAACCGAGTCATTTTACTGTGCTAGGTCACCTTATATATTTATTTATTTAGACAGGCTTACCAACTTAATATATATAAAATCATTTACATCTAACTTAATTGAAAGTTTAACATTGTGTATATATTTAAATTAAAGATAAACACAACATTGCCAAACAGAAAACATTTTACGAGAACAGATACATATAAAACTAACAATAAAAGCAGATTTACAAATATGTTCAAAACAACTATAGGGTCAAAAGTATGCTAACACTTCTTTCTTTAGTATATTTAAACTTTCGGAATAAATAACTACTTCACAGTTTAATGAAACAGTATTATATGCATTTAACATGGATGATAAAGGCGTTTTTCTACCATATTCATCGCGACTCAATTTAACATAAAAAGGCTTGTAATTTTTAATCCGTGCCCTAATTCTTGGAACATTGATATTAATATCAAATAAAAGAGACCGACAATCAATTTTAAAACAAATTTATATAAATTCCTGAGTAAATTGAATGGGTTGAATTTTAGAAATAATTAATGATGTTATATTTTCTTGATACCCGCGATTTCACCCACCTTGTTAGTATCGGCTTGGCTTCTAAGAATGCTCTTAGAAGCCAAGCCGATGCTCGTTAACTTAAACTATTTTTCATAAATTTGTTCATTATATACAAAAACATTTTACATATAACTGACTCATATCTTTAGAGATCAGGGCGTTTAAAGAAACAAACTATTCTTATTTTCATGCTTCAAGCTTCATTACATGAGCATATGTATATTCTTGAACTAAAATAAAGAATAAGTATCTTCAATGGGTTTAAAATAATAAAACATAAATATTTCCTCAGTGTACCAAATCATTAATATTGTTAAATACGAATATATGAGAGAAATGTGCACGGAAATGTTAAATTCATATTTATGCAAAGAGATATAACGGCAAATAAGTGTAATGCGGCTTATCGCAAACAACCAATTCAATCTCAACCATATTTACAAACGAAATAACTTTTAGTATGTACCAAGTAAATTAACTTAATGTATGCATAACAAAACGAAGATCAATGGAACTATCATTATGTTGGTTTTATAAAAATTGGACCATATTTTAAAAGTCAAAGTATTTATTATATTAGTTATTGTTGAAAAAGGTTGCCAAGGAAGTAGACGGTTAACCCTATGTTTCCTAATTATGCCGCTATATTTTGTGCATTAAGATCATTAAAATTCAGATCACTTTAACTTTAAATCCTTAATTAGGTGTAATACCACAACTACACAAGAGTTGAAATGTAGAGCGCTGACAAAAAGAATGAACGCATTTAAAGACACAGAGGTACAGCTTATGTCTCATTAAGACACGACAATATATACTTCAAATTAATGATGTAATAAAATGTTTAATTTCCTTTAAAATTATTTTAATGATATTTTTAAAACAGGTATAATTATAAGAAGTTCAAAATTACAGTTTAGTGACTTGGCAACGATGGGTATACGTAAAAGTAGAAAAATGCTTTATGAATTATATAACAGGAGGCAGTGGAATCACGACGCCATATTCAATTACAGAGTAAGAGCTTTTTCTAAAATATTTAAGAACCAAAGGGGATTTATATTAGAAATAAAGTTCAAAATCCAAATAATAAGATAGAAGGAGGGACCACATGAGACGTCATTACCCGTATATCTAGAAAGTTTAAAACAACTAAGAAACCTGTAAAATTAAAAATAGATAATGTTCATTTAACATCAAGTAAAGATATTGCCAATAGCTTTGAGCACTACTTTTCAAATATTCTTTTGAAAGTTAAAATCGTCTTCCATAGACGCAATTAACATATTAAAGAATAAAACACACTACTGTGATCAACAATTCCAATTCGGTATGTAACTGCAATTTAGGTTATTAAGGTATTTAAAAATATAAATATTAAAAATACTAGTGACTTATAGGTATGTCAGTTGAATAAGTTAATACAATAT
>DWHK01002308.1:0-10087 GCA_018247855.1 Graphium androcles
AAACATTTACATATGTATGTCAGATAAGACAAATTTGTCGGTTCTTTGTGTTCTGGGTGTGAATAATATTATAAACAGGTAAAATAGTCAGTACATTTAAAAAACTAAATTACATGCGATAAGCTGTTTGAATATAACGGTTGATAGCAAAGTTATTGCAATTCCCCAGTCTTTCGTTCTTATATATAACTTTTACATTACGATATGGCTTTGGTGTTACGAATGCGTTGGTCGTTATCAGATGATATCACTTCTACCCATATCTGTTTTAATATCGCTATCGCGACCTACGTAAGTAAGTCTATGGCAGTCAGTATTGCAAAAAGTTGTTCATTGTTTTTAGATAGATGGAGTTATCGCTTTTAGTATTTGTATTATGTGAAGGCAGCAAAATTGTATATTTAAACAAACATGTTAATAACAACTAACACGATTGCTAAATAACTTTAGATATTTTATATCGTTATAACGTTCATAATTATTAATAATTGGTCATTAATAATTCAGGCTACCGTCAATTTTCTTATTATATTGATAATGAGAAAAGTGACGTTAGCCTGATGTTATAAAGCTGAAGAGTGTTTGGTTGAACGCGCATACCTTGGAACTACTGGTTTCAATTGGAAATTTCTTTTAGTGTTGGAAAGCCCATTCATCGAGGGCTGGCTCTAGGCTATATAACGTCAGGCTATAAGTAATAGGCATTAATGAAAAATTTAAAAACTCTTATATGACGCAGGCAATGTTGCGCGCGTCAGCTACTTATTAATATATGGTCTGATTACCAGCTAAAATCTATGGCCATGGCATAAGATGGGCCTTGTTATCGTGTCGTCGTAATTTTAGGCTTTGAGTTTCTAATTATTATGCAGTTACATATACGTGGTAGAGCGTGTCAGCGATTAATACAGTAATACCGGTGTGAAGTGAAAGTATTTATACATTTACCCTTGAATTGATGTGTGTGTGATAGCAGCTTTAGATCGCTACCTTTGTATATGTCTGTGAAGGTGTCCTCACACCACCATATGAGCAAGGTCTACCACAAAGAAGTCGTTAGTTATTTCTGTCTTCCTTATAAAGCTAAAGTCGAGCCTACAAAACATCTGCCTAAAGTTTAGTCGAGTCTACAATGCGTCTGCCACGTCCGTTTGTAATAGATAAATCTTCATAAAATTGTCTTGTTTTAATTAGATATTTAAAACTTTCTGAGATATGTCCAAAGAATTATGAATGGATGTTTTTATTATTGTTGAAAAGCGCTGTATATTTCTTCAATAGTGCACCTATTTCTATAATAACCTTTTGTTATGAATACAGTATTGTTGTAACTAAAATGTTTAGTTTAAAAGACTTGTCTTTGGTTCTTGTTATACAAGTCGAGGTTTTTCCGACTTGATATGCGGCTAAAACGAAATTTCCAATCTTAAGAGAGAAAGTTTTGAAGTTAAATTTTGTTTTATTTTTGAAGTGGTATAGCCAATGTCATGAGAACTTGTATTTTAGTGAATATATTAGGTGCTTTTAGAGAGCTCTGTATTATGAATTTCTCTTGCCCATAGATTAATTGTATTGTAAACTATTAACCCGCCCTTGCTTTGCATGGTTAGCATTATAACTAGCTGTTGCTTGTAATTTCTCCCGCATGATATTGTTTTCAGTATTTATGGGTTTTAATGTTTTTTATAATACGGAGACCTTATTCTTTTTATAAAATAAAAGTAGACTCAGTAACTCCTTGTATCATCAGCTATCTGCTAGTGCAAGTCTCGTCAAAATTGATCCACCATTTTGGAGATTATCTGACCCCAAACTATACAGACAACCTGAAAGACAAACGGACAAAAAATTTTTAAATTTTAAATTTACTATGCATTTATTTATTTTGACATTACAAACAGACGCTTAAATATATATATATATATATACACAGCATTTAACCATCTGCAATAATGTCCAATTTAAATTGTAAGAGTCAGAAAAATATTTTAAAATTGGTACAGTACAGTAAATATATTACATCGCAGTACAGTAATAAATTTTAAATGGGTAGGTAAATTTAAAGAAAAATCGCATTCTTTCTGTATTATCTTAATAATATTGTGTATTTTAATAATGTCGGTTTATTTTTATCCGAAATTTAATTTTCGGACATCAAAGCGTTGTCTGGACGCACTCGAGATGGGCAGGCGTCATATAACTGGACTCTGACCCGTCGGTGTTACAAGTGGAGCGTGTTTGAGAGCGACGTGCTCTTGCGCTTGCGTCTCGCATATGGCTTAACCGTATGTGCAAGTGCCCGATGGCACATGCCGGTCGACGACTCTACGACTTGGATTTAGCACTCGCTAGATAACGATTGAAGAACTGCGTCGGCTTATACACAAAAAGTCTATATACGCGGGAAGAAACTTCGTTTTATCCGACTCCGTGAGGCTAGGGAAAGTAAATGTGTTTATCATGCTATGTTTGTTCCTTTGTGGCGCTTTAGAGACCAAATTAGTGAGCCTATTCTGATGATTCCGTGGGTTTAGTGACATAAAAGTAATCAAAATTAATTTAGTGAAATTGTGACCAAACTTTTTTTTTTTTATTTTAGTTAATGTGGTGATCAGCCCGCATTATTTTAACTCAACTAGAAAATAAAAGCATAAAGTCATTGTCCCCTGCGGGATTCGAACTCATGACCTCTGTTTTGTAAAACAACTGCCTACATTACTAGACAGTACAATATGAGATGTCATACTATAATGCATAGGTTTGCGTCATTGTAACATACATGTTAATAATGACCGATTAATTACCATCGTTTAAGGAGATTAACTTCACGAGTTAATTAACGAATATGTGTTATGGATGACAGCATTAGTTCACTTCATTAGTGTTGGTTTTTTGCGTTTCTGGTATTATTCATGCATGAATAAATGTGTTTTTTCGACTTGTAAGACGTTTCTCGGACCGGACTCGTGAAGCATTATTGTTGCTTTTTTATATTTTTCTCCTTTTTTATTGATTCAAAACGTAAGCAGGCGGCGAGTAGTCATCAACTCGAAGGCTGTCTTGTGTAGTCATTTACGCTAAGGTACCAAGCAGGGTTGCCATATTTGTTAGAACCTCCCAGAGGTATATATCGTAATGTATTTTGTTAACAAGCCCAATAACTTTAAAAATTAAAATACTACTACAAAAATAATACTTGAAATATGGCGCCATATTGATTTTATTGTAAGTTCTGTATTGAATTTGTCAATTTTAAGGCACTAAGTACTAATAATTTATTGACATAATTTAGTTCAAGCGTTATCTAAATTAATAATTTTGTATATTGATGGTATTAAGAAACCAATATGGGACTCTTATATTATAACATCACATAGTATACCAGCCGACAATCAAGACGCATCTGAGTTACTTGTCCCAGTTTTGGCGGATCTACAAAAGTATTTACTAAAATTGTAAGCGCTCGTCTAACTTTAAATCAAGCTCAACAATGCGCTATACAACGTTCAATCCAAAGTAAACAAGATTTGAATATTTTGACATCGACAACGGTTGCACGAAGCGATTTCAGGAGCGTCGCCATTACTAGAGACCTTGAGGCGGGCCATGCTCCGTTTGGTCGCGTTCCACTTACCCATAGCTCTCTCTTGTTATGCAAACTCTGCGTTATATTATGCTTCGACTTAACGAAATCGTGTCGAGATACTACTTTCTATCAAGACGATTATGCCGAGCGCTAGCGTCATACCTGTTTCTTCTCTGAGCAACTGTGTACTGTTATTATGCACATTGTAGCTCGGAGCTTATATTGAAGCATTCTTAAGCTGATCCGCCGCAATAATTTCTTGTATGAATTCTGTTTCTGAGTTTTTATTACGCTAAAATACTCATTTCTCAACGACAAAAAGAAAGGAGTATTTCAATTATAATTAAAGAATTTGAAATGCCAGAACATGTTGGAGAAAGTATTGTAAATTTCGGTTTTATATTGTTATGAAGGTTGTGTGAATGGGCCTGAAATAATTACTTTCGTTTTTTATTTGTTGCATAAGATAAACGGAATCCGTTCTCTTAATGTTTGTTAACGCAAGTGAAAATTAGCTGTTTTGAATGTTTATGGATCCGTCGCCCATTTTCACCATATAAGTCTTTTCACTTTAAATTCACTCGCCTCAAAATTCACATTTTGTTAAACATGCACACATGTTTCTTGCGCCACACGCAACTTCGTCTCCGTTATATAAGAGAGAATTTGAGAGATTAAGAGAGTTTTTGCGACATTTTTCATTAGTTCTCCGCTCCTATTGGTTACAGCGTGATGTTATATAGCCTCGATGAACGGGCTTTCCAACATTAAAAGAAATTTCCAATTCGAACCAGTAGCTGCAAAGATATGCGCGCTCAACCAAACAAACTGTTCAGCTTTATAATCATCACACATAAATGGTTGTGAAACGTACTATAAAATATTAATATAAAAATATTTGTATTGTTCTAGGGCCCTCTGCGTTCCTGACACAGAAAGAAGTAGCAAGACGGCAAGGGAAGCCACTGACCGCGCGCGCACATCACACCCGTGATAGGAGTGACCACTAAATTGCAACGTTGAACACTGCGATCATTGTGCAGTTTGTGATTCTAAGACTAAATAACAAGTGCAATATTAACACTGATAGTGCAATCGTACTGTTGACTGCTCGGACAGTTCGCGTTGTTGTTGATTTTTGTTGTGAAACGGTGAAATTGTTGTGCAAACATGGAGCGGGAATCGAATCCGATGGAGGCGCTCTGCCGCTCCGGATGCGGGTTCTACGGGAACCCCTCCACTGACGGCCTCTGCTCAGTCTGCTTTAAGGTAATATTCATTTATTCTATAATGATTATAAATATGGAAATGCCATATCAAATTACATCGCCGCCACTTCGATGATTAAAGTCCACCGTCACCTCGATGCTTAAAATTCACCTATGTGCGATTCAGTCAAGATTTCCTATCACGCGCAATATCGTAGTGAGTTCAGTTGTCATCAACGGTATTTCCGGACCGATGCAACTAACGGACCTTCAAGAAAAGAGCTTAAAACTTTCCACATGGCTGGCAACCAGAGTTGGCCATTATTGAAATAAATTGTTGACTAGTTAATTATTCGAACAAAATGTTATTCGTGAATAATTCATTCAATTCAATTCAAATTACTCATGGATAAATTGCCTATTATTATATTATTTATGATTTTATTTGTTACTGTCTGCTTCCCGCGGAAGGAATCCCCCATCATAGGATGTAGTAAATATGCCTTATGAACTACGGACGCATATAGATGTAATAAATCTACCTTGTAAACTATCAACTTTAATCCAAATCTATTAATCCGTTTTTGCGTTATCCAGTAACAAACATACAAACTTTCACTCGTTATAATATTAAAAAAAAAATAAAATTGAAACCTTACTGTTAATGCAGAACCAGTTTTTTGAACTCTAGTGTCTTCATTATCATTCTTTTATTCTCTTGTGTATGAAAGATAATTTTTATTAATTAGTCGAATAACGAATAAAAAGTTTATAAGTCATTTGAATAAATTTTACCCAACTCTGTTGGCAACTCTTTTCTTTACTTCTCTGATGTTGCACGATTCCAGGGGTGGCGGTGATAATTTACCATCGAATGCCAAATAAAATCTTGACTAGGACAGTACTTCTAAGAAAGTTGACATTTTGAACAAGTGACGTCAATCGTTTTGGTCGTTCTTAGTACTATAAAAAATAGCCAGCGCAAAATAAAGTACGCTTGGCATATGAGGTTCGCCGAATTGACTTCCTTTCCTTTTCAACCCTAAATACCTCATCCTCTTCTAAGCTAGCTTGCCTATTCTCTTTAAATTTTGCAACACATCTACAACTCTGAAATTTGCGGGTGTTTATGGCTTAACCACTATCAGATGAACTTACAGGCACTCTCGCCATCTTTGTATATTGGAAAAAAGAAATGCGTATCATGTGCTAACTTGCCTGAAACATGTTCGCACCGGTCATAATATTTGGTTGATATCTACCTTATCGGTAAACGTTTTTTCTTAACATTAGTTCAGTCGCTTGCTATAATAAAAAAAACTGTTTTTACTCTACGTTTCATGCTTCTATATGTGTTACGTCAGAGTAAATTTCATAGCGCTCGTTATATTTTAAGTACTAGTAAATTATTGTTGAATCTCGCTTGCCAATCCGCATTACCTTAAACTTACAAGCGAATTCATAGATCCCAAAATTCCTAAGATTTAAGATTTACCAACCTGGAAAAATTGGGAATAAGTAATGTAGAATTTAAGCATTTTTTTTTAAAACCTTTGTTTTTGACATTTTTTACTATTATTTTTTACCGATTTTAACAAAAAGGTTGAAGATCTCAATTCTATCTTGATATGTTTTTCGATGATGAGGTGTGACTTGACTGCTGCGTACTGATTTCGATGTTTATTTTTTTGTTTAAATAAGATAATAGTGTCACGATGATTCCATAAAATGCTAATAAATAAATATAAGATGTAAGGCAATTTAAACAGGTTTTGGCTCATATTCAGTTTGAACTTTAGGATTGACTTCATGATCGATACACAACTCTGCATGATTGCGAATATAAACACTTATTTGACCTTGAAATTCCGTAAGAAGAAAAACCTTGACGGTCGTTTTTTTTATATTTCTTTCAACTGATTCCGCCATACACGTTTTTATTGAATACAAAACAAGGAAGTGTTTAATGACCTACCGTGACTCGCGTTCCCTTGTTAACCTCCCGCGACTTATATTTGACTTTGTAATACTTCGTTTCAATGTTGTGTTTTATGTATATTATGTTTTTGCAAGCTTTATCCGTCTTCGTATAGTTGTTTCTTGATATGCATATTACTCTAAATGCTAATGCAATTGGTTGACGAATTTTATAACGTTTTTATTTGGATACCACATTTTCGACGTCACTAACCGGTAACCACCTAAAGCCTCCGCTTTACGTCCGTCTGACTGTCCGTCCGTCCGTCTGCCTGTCAGCGGACTGTATCTCATGAATGTGCTTTCTGCATCTGTTGCCGTGTCAGTAACAAGTAATAAATATAAATTAAAAATTAAAGGTCTCCCCTACCAGAAACGTGTTTGTTTTTATTTTTGTTTTCTCGATCTTAATAATTGCATCAAGAAACGCTTGATATATTCAGAGAATGTGTATTTTTATTGCTGCTATGGCAACAAATAATTAAGCAAGTTGAAATAAAAAAAATTAAAGTGGCCCATACAAGTATTGAATTTTATATCGCACGGTATGGAACCCTTTTCTGCTGATTCAGATTAAGTATGACAATTAAATATATCAATTAGGTTTTTTCGAAACTTTTTACAACTTTTAGTCTGTTCCGTTACAAAAAATGCATAAAAATGGTAAATAATTATACCTATTAGAATAGGTGCACTAGAGTGCACCATTGACCACAAGGTTATGGCTAACTGTAATACAATAAATATTTCAATTTGAAACTCAACATCTCGCCCACACGTTTAGCGTAAAAGGTAATAATAATGTCGAAGGATCTTTTGTCTGTTTGTTCCACTTTGGTCGCGTATCGAAGGTGAGGTGATGAGCCAAATTGGAGAGCTAGGTGTTATTTTCCGTATAAGATTTTCTAGGAAACTCGATTCCGTACTGTAGAACTTCCTTGTTAGTGCGCATTAGAACTTTGCGCGTTTTGTGTCTATATATGAACGAAAATATTTTTATGTATTAAATTAAATTTGGCCGTGGCAGCTCAGTGTCCGGGCGGTCGCCTTCAATTCAGTTTACTCGAGGTGAACTCGGTATGAAATTGTAATTTTCTTAGTTACAATTTTAAGTGCAGATTTACCACGTGTTCAACGGTGAAGGAAAAAGTCGTGACGAAACCTGCATTTCTAAGATGTGTGAAGTTTGCCAATCCGCACTGGGGCCCCGGGCCGGAGGAAGCCTCTACCCTCTGTCTAGAGGAGGCCTTTGCCCAGCCGTGGGATGATTTCAAAAATAGACTTAACTACTGCTGTTACTATAGAATAAATTTTACGTTTATATTTAATTTTATTAATCATAATTGTGGATTACTGATACACTTTTTAACGCACGGCTAAACAAGAGCTTCACGGCTAGTAAATTATAAAATATTTTTTTTTTGTGGTTTCTTGTGTTTTCATGCATGTCACGATTATACAATATATAGACTATACAATAAAATGAATTGTAGATTGGGATATAGAATAATAGTGCATTATTTTTATTAATATGCGATTACATTAACAGCCTTGAACTAATATTTGCTAGCCATATGCCTTAGTTGTATAGCTTCTCAAAATAATACAGCGAAAAGTTAACAGTGCAATTTTTAGTACGTAAAATATAGTTTAAATGGTAATTACTACTTTTTTAATTCAATTATAGTGATAGTCATAGGTAAATAACAGATTTCATACAGCTCTTGTTGAGTTTCTCCGGCCGCGCTAACCCGGGGAAGTACCACCGCCATTCAGAAAGGTCAGCATAAAATAAAATATGCATGGCTTTTTGGGTTGCCGGATGGCCATTCCCACCCTCTTCTTTTTCCACTCCTTTCCCCTTCGAATCCTTAATATGTTCCTGATGTATCTTACCTAATAAACCGAAATTTGGATAGAATAATCCAAATTTCCAGGTTGCAACGCATACGCAACTCCTTTGAATGTTCTGTGTCTTTGGGCGATGGAATCACATAACATCAGGTGAACTAACTGCTCGCTTGCCAACTTTCTTTTCTCTATTTAAAAAAAGGATTTCATCTGGATAAAGTCTTTGTGGGCGCACAAACAATTTATCGTGATCTTGAACATTTTCATGTATAATTTAGGAAGAGATTTTTTAGATACATCAGGGAAGCCCACTTTTAAGGCGGCTGAAGTTGTTCTTTTTTGTAAAAATAAGGAATCTTAAGCTATGAAAACGCCCCTCGTTTTTGTAAGGGGGGAGACTTAGTTTTATATTGACGAGATCCGTGCTATAGAATATCTTGAATTAAAAAACGAATGAAAGAAACTATGCATGCTTTTAAATAGTATTTAAAGTTTATAACTATTAACAACGAGCTGTTGCCCGTGGTATTGTAACCCGCGTAGAAATTTCATTCTATAACCGCTATAATCCTACTAACTATAATGTCAATATCAAATACGGAGTTTGTTTTTATAGAAATATATCAGACAGGAACACCATATGTTTATATCGTGACTGTTAAAAGATTTTTATACATAAAATAATATTTAAATTGATTGAAATCCAGTGGGTTAAGTAACCCTGAACAATCCGTAATTTTTGAACACAAAAATAAAATCAATCTGTCAAGCCGTTTTTAAGTTTTACCGAGACTAGCGAACAGCAATTAATTTTTAATAAATATAGATAAGCTGTCGCTCGCGTAGAACCTGCGTAGAAATTTTCTCACTTATCCATTTACCCAAAATGTCAATAATAGATGCAGAGGTTACTGTTGTTATAGAAACAGGTTAATTGCGAGAAGATTTTTATACATAAAATAATCTTTGAATTTGTGACTTATCCCGTGGATATTCAATGGGATGGTGGATACCAAATTCTTAATTTCTTATTATATAAACCTATCATAAACTATAACTAACATTTAAACATAAGAAATACACAAATAGGTCGTTAGTTTTTGAGTTTTAGCGAAACTGATGAAAACGTTCATAATAAATCCTAACAAATCCTAACAAATTTTATGTATACGGGGAATAATTTCTAGACGGTCAGCATTATTGTTACAGCTCTGCTTACAGACCCATTACCCCTGAAAATAATTGGTTGTCTGTAGTCGTTGTAGGTTGTTGGAGTCGGTTTACGGACGATAATTTTACTTGATAACGTTATAAGCTGTTTCTCTTCTACTTGGACGCATCGGCCGATGGAGAACAAGCCGAACCCTTACACCGATCGTGCCACTCTATCGCTCGTTCCGTGCTTTCGCTTGCACTCTCGGCTCAGTCAGAACGTGATAATAAGTCAAGCTTTGTCGTGCGTGCA
>DWHK01002309.1:0-10086 GCA_018247855.1 Graphium androcles
GATTTACTCAAGAGATATATTGATTTCATTTATGCGTTTATTATTAAATAAAATTTACTCAATAACGTGTAGTATTTGCAAAAAAAGAAGCAATTTTTGTAAGTAAAGTCCTACAACCGATCCCTATACTAGTATCGCACTAAGAGGGTAAAGAAAGAGAGAGTGTATATATGTCGTCACACTTTATTCCTAACGTGATAGAGAAATGACTTGTATGACAACTGTTTAAAAATAAATGAAATATGCTGTAGTTAATAATGACAGTAATAATGTTGATCTTCTGACAGAGTTTCAGCCACGGCGGCCAGTCTACTCAGAGGTCAGCCAACTGCGCAGGAGATATTATAGAGCACAAGTGTACGCACAGACACAGGTGCACTCTCTGTTTCTTTACTCTCTCAATCCGATGGGACGGATATCCGACACGATCGGAGTGAGATTAGGCGCAGAACCGACTTTTTACATGTCTATCCGACACATGGATCATCTCTATTTTCAGGCAATTGGGTGATGGACCTGGACCTCTGGTATGTAAAATAAGGTGCCCTTCTATGAGCCTTCGGATGCAATCAAATGTAAGACTTGGTTAATACTATATCACCAGCGTAGATAAATCTTTTAACAGATTGATTACCGTGGTCGAAATTCGTTCCTTACAAAAATAAACACACCAACGCCTACTCTATGGCCCCACGTCCTACACCTTACTCGCATATGAGGCATTGTCAACACCCGTACCCTCGCTTAGCGGAGGTAAGATCGCGCGACAAACAAGCGAATATTAAGACCCTTAAGAACATTCCAGAAACGATGACAGGCTGTCTCGGGTGATTTACTACGCTTGTAAAATGCACGCGGCGTTCCTTGCTAAATTAATTGCTACGGACCCCTGCTACGGTGAATTATTTCAACGCACACCTGTTATATATGGATAGTTAAAATTTATCTTACGTCATCGGCAATGCAACAAGGTAAAACCCCTTGAGCCCAATTAGTAAATAGAGATACTTATTATAATATCAAGCTAAGCCGTTTTCCTTGAGAGCTTCAGGGTTTAAAAAAAATTAAACAATAATACTACTGCAAAGTGATGTTACAATGACTTTTAAATATTAAATTGTTTTTTTTTTTTAATTTTCTTAGAAGGATAATGCGGCTTTAGTGCTTTGATGAAGAGACTCCGATTTAAGCACTAAAGCGCCTTGCTCTGAGACTAAATAACGTTGGTATTTGAAAAAAAAATTGGCCCTATAACTAGTCGTTATAAACAACGCAATCGAAAACAAATTTAAATGGAGACCAAACAATCGCACCGGGTAAATCACCGAACAAGGGCCGTAAAACCTCCTTGGTCCAATATACTTGGCCTAATATACCAGTCGTCAGCAATTAAGACCGTAGGGCTACACAGTAATCTCCGACGGTCCATAGCCACCTGAGCTTTACTCGGTCCGGGGGACAGTTTAATTTGTTGCGAAACACCGCGGATTCAGATACGGATACAGTCGGCGGTTATCCGGGGATGCGGAGTACGGTTCTAATTGCTTTTTCTTTCAATTCGAGCCCGATAATGGGTCGAGGGTGTGGTACGAGCGGTGAGCGGGAGCGGAAGCGGGTCGTTACGGGGTCAAGTTTAAAAACACTCCCTTTTACTATCCTGAAATTGAAAACATTATTTTTATTCCTCGATGTTACGAGTCCATGAGTAGCGGTGTTCGCTTATTATCAAATTGTTCGTTTGATCATCTAAAAATAAATCATCTTCAGGAACCATTCGTTAACAGTCAACTGATTACACACACATTCTAAAAATAATTCGACGATTTTGGTATAGGAACTTTGTATTACTCAGTGTCCTTCACTTAAAAGCGAAAAGCATCAAGAATCATCACCACATTATAACAAAATTCGATAGTAAGTCGGCTTCCCTGTAAGAATTTTTCTTTTTTATAGACGGAGATTCAATGGTCGGCGAGCAGATGCGTCAGAAGCGGCAAGAACGTGTTGAGGATTGAGCAGGAAAAGGGTAGGTATAGCCAACCGGCAACTTCTTCCAGGCATGTATTATTTTATGCTGACTTAGTGTGGGAGGCCGTGGTAACTACCAGATCAATTGGCCTGAGTAGTGCATCAAGAGCTGTATGTAAGATGCTGTATATAGCAGGCTATATGCAGCTATATAGCAGGCTATATATTTCTGTATAGCCTGGAGATGTTAATAACAAAGGACCACCGCTACCTAAAAGTTCTAGAAACTTCAGACGTGTAACAAAAGCGTTGCCAACCTTTGCAATAGAAAGAGGATTAAGAAGGCAATAACACTTTTATTTCCTTCTTAAATTCTTCCTCCTTTTCATTTATCCATTTTTTTCCTTCAATTTTTTCCTTTTCTTTCTAATCCTTCTATTTCCTCAGCCATCTGGACGCTTACGTCCAGCGATTTTCCGACACAAAACGATTCCGCCTCCGCCCATACCTTAGGGCACCACACCACACCGCGACGCGCACCGTCGCGCGGCGGTTACCCCATTCGCCTATTCGCAATTCCACGGCGGAGGGCGCTTTTAATTAAAGACATTTCTTTGCAGCGAAGCGGGCGCCATCTCTAGCGGCGTGAACAGTACCAATAAATAATGCCAGAGACGACCGAATTAATGCCTTAAGCGCTTACATTCGTTACGGCTGCCAAATAAATATATTCCTCTCCACTTTCTTATTTTTTGAAAGGGTGGAGAAATCAAACTATAGTAAACGGCTCGCCTGATGCCAATCTAAACGGGGTATGTTACATACAAGTGTCAACCTTTGAAGATGACCTACATCATCAGTAACATCACACGCCAAAAGAAACACAAAAGCGCGAGTATTTTTATTCAACCATAGTTCTTTATTAGGTCACTCATTACACAAAAATAATGTATCCATGACGTCATCAATCAATCAGTCAGAAATCATTCATATCCTCTTCTTTTCACACTCCTTTCCCCTCCGAATCCTTAATATGTGTTTGACCCATCCTACTCAATAAACCTATTCTATCCAAATTCCTTGGTTACAACGCACACGCAACCCTTTGGATGAGTGTGTGTCCATGGGTGACGGGATGGAAAAAAGGTGGTGGTACCTCTATGGTCAACAGCAGATAACTAAGAGCTATTGGTATCATAATATGCTTATCAGAAGAATTAGGAGACAACATTAAAGAGCAAGTAGTTGCAAAACATTCTCATCCTTTTAATAATCGACTATTTTCATGCAGTAACCTAATCTAAAATTAAAAAGGGGACCGTAACAAAACAGGCCTATAGTCTTATAGTCTTAGAAACACAAAGCCATTGTTATTATTTAGCTAAATTATCGCTCGGTGCTAAATAAGTTAAATATAGATTTTAATCCTGATTTTAACCTTTTCTATAAGGATGACATGGACATTTCACGTTAAAATCAACAGCCGTGTGTTCCGACTCAACTCCACTAATTTTTAAGGTTCTGTACCTCCGAAGGAAAAAGGGACCCTTAAGATCACTTCGTTGTCCGTCTGTCGGTCTGTCCGTCAAGACCCTTTTCCTCGGAACCACGTAGACGTATAATAATGAAATTAAAATCAAATACTGAGGTCTGTGATCCCATGAAGCTATGAAAAAATTAACCCTCTAAGTCTACGCAATCAAAAGATATGGCCGTTCATGTCGCATTTCCAACATATTCGTAAAGGGAATCAAAACCCATAGGCTATATATCGCATTGGCCTAGAACCATGAAATTTGGCAACAAGCAATATCTTGTAGCACAAGTATAGGAAAAAATCCAAAAACCGTAAATTTGTTGTTTTTGTACGGAACCCTTAGTGCGCGAATCCGACTCGAACTTGCCCGGTTCTATTTTTATTAATGAGATGGGAACAAGCAAGCGGCCAAGTTATGTGATACTGTATGAAGATTTGATGACCACATCTTTATCGCGCCGAAACATGGACAGATTCCAATGAAATTCCTTACTGAGATAAATTGTACACTATAAGTCGACTGAGCAACGACCGCGCGTAAATCCGGACGTAAAAACTAGTTTTATTATTTATTGCTTGCTTACGCGGCGCAAATTCCGAGCGAGAAATAATCCCATTGTTAAAGCCGCTTTGCAAGCGTGGCCTGATTGCTCTCCTCCCGATTCCCTTGTGTGCTTTTTATATAGAATATATTGAAAGTTGTGAATATAAGTTTGTATATCAGAATATTAAGGCCAACTATATGTTATACAACGTGTCTAATCTCTAATCCCTTATTATTACTTACTTATGATACTTATTTATTTATTCTTAATAACATTTTTGAGACTATTCGACATATTGAATTAAACAACTTTACGGATTTTATCGCGGTTCTTTTTTTTTAAATCAAAAATTCAAAATTCGAATTTTTAGATTAACTTTGGTCCGAACCATTTTGAAAGCTGAAGTTTGGGCGGATGAACAAGTGACACCGAGACGTCAAACACCTCAGTCCTTCCCGTGACCATGAATGCCGTAAAGGATTCGAAACGTCGGGTGATAACATTTAAAAATAAACCGCAATAAAATTCGTAAAGTTGTTTAATTTATTTAGTCTTTATCGTAGATCCCTGTATAACAAAAGATAGTGAATGCCTATAGTAGTGGCTAAAGTCACTACTATAGGCATTCTCTGTCACTTAACCTCTGGCGTGGTGAGATTACGTAGTAGGTGCAACAAACAAAAAACAACAAAAAAAAAAGCAAAGAATTTTAACAAAATTATTAGCAAATATACATACGTATATGTAGAAATAGACTTACATAAAATATGTAAATTATATGGCAATATATTTAAATACATATATGGTACCGTTAACAAGGTAAACAACATCATACTTCAGATGTAGAAAAATAATATTGTAATAGTTTCTTAGATTAGTACTTGCTAGATGCTTGTCTAATGTCGTCAGGCAAGGAGTTCCAGAGCAGTGCATCAGAATGAGTTACCCAAGAACCCAGAGAAGTGTAAAGGAATGAGAAGCTTATTACTTACACACACTCGACTGGCTTATATTTTAGCATAGTCATTTATTATTCTACTAGTTGAAAACTCATGCTCATTTGAAAATCTCGATGTAGACGCTCTACCACCGAATTTTGGTAAACCTAAAAAAATCAGGCGGGTAAACCCGCAGGGTAGAGGTAGTATGGATATAAACTTGTAGTTCGCCGCGAACTTGGACGTCGCGAATATTTAAATATCTTATAAACTGCTAAACAAATTTTGATGCTAAACGAACTTAAAATTATACTAATATTACTTACATATATTTCGAATTTCAATAAAATTGGAGTTCTGGTTCAAGAGTTATCGTGGAACATACATATATACTTGCATACATACATACGTAAAATGTTTTTTCCTTGCCTCTACTCTAAGTGTAAATCTTACTCGCTTCGCTCGCACAGTGAATAATTATGGTAACTTAACTTATAGAGAAGGCTGCTAATTCCAATATCCACAGATAATTGTTTTATTATTGGGCAATTCTTCGATATATAGCAGTTTCTAAGGCAATGTTTTGTTAAAAGGAAAGTAGGTGAAGAAAATAAATTTAATCTACACTTATATATTAAAGCGTAAAGCCTTTTTTCATGCCTTAAGCCATTTACTTGCTTAAATAGAAACGCATGTACGAACAAAGAATGTAGAGCAGCTTGCAATGAAATAGAGACCTTACATATTAAATATTGACACCCTACGAGTCGGTGTTGCGCCATATCTGACATTAGAATCATAATGCTACGCGCTTGGTAATTGATAGGCATTAGAATACAATGGAACATTTATTAATTCTTACCTTTATCACTAAAATTATTGGTATGTTATTATACTAGTAGTTCGCCACGAATTTGGACCTCGCGATTATTTTGTTTCACATTTTGTTTCAATATCTCTTAAACTACTGAACCCAGTTTAATGCCCAACGAACTTAAAAATTGTACTAATATTCCCTGCATATGTTCCAAATTTCATTTAAATTGGAGCACTGGCTTGAGTGTTATCCAGTTACATACATACATAGATAGATAGATACATACATAAAATTCGTTTCCACCCCAACTATAATTGTAAACCTCACTCGTTTCACTCGTTTATTCAATTAATACTTTTATTTGAAGCAAAATCTTGATTTAACCACTTATATCAAGCTATACTAAGTCGACATTTTTGTTTCATGCGGTGCGACAGGAACCGGGGACCCAGTTGTTCTTGAATTGAATTTTTGTCCTCAAGGCTTCGAAATAACTCTAACGTTTTTGCCAATCATTGCAATAATACTTTCTATGATGACTTACGGATGAATTGATTGGTCACCATGGTAGTTTTGAAAGTTATATACTCTATTTACATATTTATGCATACAAAGACAGTAAAATCTGTTTTTTTTGTACATTAATGTTGCGTATAATAATCGGAGGTGACAACAATAGGAGATACAAATACAAAATTTTTGGATGGATGTTTGTTCGACGGCGCATTTCCCTGAAATTACTAAATAGATTTCGTATCGAGACACGGAGTCAGTTTGTCACACGAAACCTACTATTGTCTATACCAATTAAAAGTATGCCAAATGGTAAATACAGGACTTATCGACGACGCTAAATTGCTTGTAAAATGAATCAGCAGAAACTGTCAACACCGCTTATCCGTATCAAATGGCTTTGTTCTATTATTCTTCCTCCTAGCCTTGTTCCCAAATAACTTGGGATCGGCTTCTAATCCAACCAAATTTTACCTGAATATCAGTTTTTACACAGAGCGACAAGCACCTGACCTCTACAACCCAAAGGGATAAACTGTATTCTATCGATGGATTAGTTGACAGGATATTTGAAAGCATTGACATCCTTTTAACGATTGCCAAAGGTCTTCTTGACAACCGGGACCGACTTTTTACATGTCCATCCGACGCATGGATCATCTTAATTTTCAGGCAATCGGTTGATCGGCCCGTATTGCCCTAACCCAACTAATAAACAACAACACAAAGTCTTTGTGCCCCCGCGGGATTCGAACCCACGACCTCCGGTTTGTAAAGCGAGGGCTTATACCACTAGGCTACGGAGGCAGCTAGTTCGTATCGTTAGTTAGAGGCTTTGTTCTATTATTAAGGCTCTTTTTTGTATAAATAACTTATGTGTTTACCTCCTCAATAGTCTTGATGAAATTCACGCCATTTTACAAACGCTGAAATGGTAATTATAGAAACCATTCGAAGGCTACGGCAACTTTCGTGTTTTGCAATGAAGAAATCGTTCTTAAGATTGTCAAGTGTTTTGTTTCAGTTCGGCACAAATTATCATTTATTCGATTCACCAATTGCATTGTAATGTAAAGAGTAGTTTACACTTTACAAAACTGCAATTTTATTTTACGGATTCTATTTTGTTTTTATCGCTACCTTATTATCACCTTGAATTCATGATCTGTCTGATAACCGTGAAAATAGCTTTAACTACTCGTATTATTCGTGTAAATACAGGAAATCATCATATAACCATTTGTTGGCCTTGGTTGCATGGACTTTTTCATATTAGAATAGAGTTAGATTAAAATAAAGCCTCACAATAACGATATTAATCTCACTTATAGGAACTGGCAGCTCTTATTCATTTTCCTTAGCGTTCCGCTGAAAGTTTTTTATTTGAATATTATGTTTAAGCATCGTAAAATTTAAAAGACACTAAGCGCGTGCTGTCTTCGCTAATATGTTTCAATCTGCAGTAAGTATATTTGACCACAGTGAAGCGATTCCACTGATGATGGATCAGCGTTGAAGGCTGTATAGCGCTGAAATCTGCCGTTAGCGCGGGTAAGAATACCAATGATAAAATATATTCGCGTTCAAAATGACGCTTTTCAGAGAACATTTAATAGCAACGCAAAAAGTTTTCTTTTTTTATTCGCTCATGGAGATACACAACATCCGGAGAGTTGCTTGTGCATTGCCAGCCTATGAAATTAGATAGAACGGGTTATTGGGTAGGATGGGTCTGGAACATATTAATGATTTGGAGGGATAAGGAGTGGAAAAAGAAGAGGGAAGAAATGGCCATCCGACAACCCAAAAAATCATGCATACTTTATTTTATGCCGACTTTTTGTAGGGCGGCGGTACTTCCCCGGGCAAGTGACTTAGAAGTGCAGTAAGAGCTATGAAAGGATGTTATGCTCTACCGACTACCATATTGCAATATGTTGACAGTTGACATATTGACAGTTGGAAGCGAAACAATTTTTATACAAAACATCAATATTTTACGGTCTAAAGTAGAATTCAGCTAAATATGTTTGGAGCCATATCTTTGCATTCAGTATTTTTACTCGGAAAAAAACGTTCGTGACACTCTTCGGTTCCAATAGTCTCTTTGGACATAACCGCATTATTCTCTCGTTACACATATTCATAAGAGAAGGGTAAATTTCAATATTTTGAACAGTATTTATACATAGCAGTCTAATTTGATTCCAAATAAATTTGAATCATTGTTTGTTCATCTTTTCAGTTTATTAACGATTACTGACAATTTGTTAATCTAGTTTGTTAGTCTGCAATTATCTTTAACCATGGACAAGTTTTTCTACAAATTTCGGGACTGTACATATGCGAATAAACTAATATTCAGTACATGAAATATTGGCAATCTAATTGCAAACCATTACATGTTGTGTCCAAGGTGAAGGTTTCCAGATTAACTATAAAAATAACAAGCAATAGTAGCTCTCTCATCTTTCCACTGTCATTATTTGCTTTGAGCCTAATTAAGGAATGCACTAAGCGCGCGTTGTTGTTCGCGTCAATTTCTTCGCTCACCCAACCATCAAAACCGTGGCCAGTCATGTCAAGGGGAAGGACTCAAGTGTTAGAAAATATGATACTAATACCGCAGAAATCATCATTATCTTGGATAATTTTACCACAAGTATAGTCGATTGTCTCAAATAAAACGGAGAGCTCAAGACAGTTTTTTATGGAAGTAGGTAGTTATTTACGTGCCACGTGCTATTGTTAATCTTTCAGCTAGGAGTATTGTCGCAGCCTAATATATGCAGCACGTTTTTTGGTTAAGGGAAACGTTGATGAGCGAGCAGATGGTTCACCTGATGTTAAATGATCCCGTCGCCTATAGAGACCCAAAACATCCGAAGATTTGCTACGTGCGTTGCCAGCCTGGGAATTTGGAAAGAATACGTTTAATGAGTAGGGTGAGTCAGGAATATATTAAGGATCCGGAGGAGAAAGGAATTGGAAAAGAAGAGGGTAGAAACGGCTTCATTTTATGCTGACCTTTGCGAAGGGCGATGGTACTTCCTCGGGCGAACGCGGTCGTAAAATTGTAGCAAGAGTTGTATGAAAGATGTTATGTTCTATCACCTACAGTCATACAATCCTGCGCAAGGGATCTTATTTAATAAGCAAACATCAACCTCGGGATTGAAGTAAGTGTCTGTTCAACTACTTGTTAGCCAAAAGCTATTCATTCATAATTATAGTTATTAAAACAAATGGTAAGTAATTTTTTCAACTTAAAATACCAGTTAAAACAGAGAGATGTATCAAGCTTTACAAGTCTTAAATATGAGCAACCTCCGTATATTTTATGGTTATTAAAGTGAAAAATACACCTGCTGGATGCAATGTTATTTATGTTGGAATTGAGATGGTAAATTTAAAAATACTAGAGAAGTTTTACTATTGAAATCGTAATCAAATTTTTTTAACCAAACATGAAAATCAGTCAGTACAGGCATTAACCAGAGATGAAAACAGAGTTAACGAAGCTGTTCGCCGAGCATTCATAATGTCAAACGTTTAAGTTAGAAGACATAATAGGCAGTGCCTAGTACATTGGGAAATTTGCCTTTATACCGCACTTTTAAATTACAGGTATTTTAAAAGCATTATTAGATATGTTTTTACATATTTTTTCACTTTCTCATTTTTAACTAAGCAACCTACGGGTAACTGGGGATTACTTTCCACCTACATTAGAACAAGATCATGAGAGAGGCGCGTTAAGAGACGAGG
>DWHK01002310.1:0-10086 GCA_018247855.1 Graphium androcles
GTTGCAGGTGCATCGTTAGCTTTGATTCAATAGCCTGTTCGGCTGATAAGAGGAGGAATACATTGAAAAATAATATTGAACCTTTCAAATTTTATCAAATATTTGTAATTATGTTGATCCTCCCAGGTCTGCAGGACGTGGGATAACAATTTAAGTCCAGCGTTCGTCGCCAAAAAACCCTTGGTAAAGCCAAATTTATCTTTACTTAAGATATATTTTTAAAAGTGATCCCTAAAAACGTAGTTAACTAGCATCGTCTTGAATCAAATTAGGGTTCTGAAGAATGTCGAATTTTTTAATCAGGTTCAATTTGAAAATAAATTATTATAACTGACTTATTCAAATCCACAACTTTAAAGTGTATCAAATATTGCACTTTGTTAAATAGACAACTCATTTAATTCATCTATGAGTTGTCTATTTAATATTATTGATGATATATTTACTTTTTAGTGTAATATTGTTACTTTTTAGAGTATGCGTAAACCCGTTATAGTTAAACGTCTAACAGTTAAACTACTATAGCTACGTGCTTTATCTGAAACATTCATCGCATATATAACTTTGTTCGTATTACTCTTGTAGTTCTAGACTGTTTCCATGTCTTGTTTATATTTATGTAAACCTAAAGCAACAGAGCTGAGCGAATATCTCGTTAAATTTTAAGATTAAAAATAATCCTTCGCCTCCTGGTTGTGGTAGTATTCGTCGGTATATAACAGCGCCACCAATCCGGGCCAATTGTCTAAATCTGTATACTATAGTATATGTAATAAAGTATACATGACCCTTACGGTTACCGGATGCGATAGGAATTCCCACTCCTCTTCCCACCAAATCCTTAATGTAATCCCTAACCTATCCTACCCTTTAACCTGTTTTACCCATTTCCAAGTTTGACAACGCACATACAAGTTTTCTGATATTGTTGTCCATGGGCGACGGGATCACTCAACATCAGGTATACCGTCAGCTCGCTGGTTAACCTTTCCTATAAAAAAAATCTATACCATCCGAGATATCAGCTAAGCGAAGCTCTGTCAGCTAATAATAGCATAGGTAATATAAATTAGAAAGAGTTATATGATTTTTCACATATATTATGAAACCCATATCTCACACATAAAGGATATCAACAACACCCTTCTACACGCCAACTTGAATAATATGAAATCTGAAATACCTTTCATAGCTTACCTTTAAGACAGTAAATTCAGGTCAGATTTTCCTTATCGTGGAAAATTGTACCAGTTCCATCTGTTGTCATAAAAATAATAACACATCAATTGCATCAAGGTTTCTCGTCGACGTGTTTCTCATCTCTAAATCGGTAGTCTAACGAGTTGACCAAGATCGCTGAACGGTTATTTCCTACTCGTAAAATAAAAGCAAAGGTAAACGACTGCCTCAGGGAACCTTTCATTGCTATTTAATTACCTAACTGCTTTACGCTTATTTAAAATGGTGCGTGGATAATTGTTAAAATGGAGCATATTTTTCCTTAATTTATATCTATACTTACATATTCATAAAATCGAAGTGTCTGTTAAAATAATTGTTTTTACCGTTACATATAAAAGTAATACGGTATTATTTACCAAAAACAAATTTATCACATATTTGTCTGTCTGTTTGTCTATTTGGGTTGGCTAATCTCAAAACGGCTGGATCGATTTCGACAAGAGTAGCACATAGTTGATGGCATGGGGAGTAACTTAAGCTACCTTTATTTTCGAAAAGGGGTTATGGTCGGCAAAAGAAAAATCTTTTCGAACTGTATTGCTTGTATACAATGTGCTAGCGGATGCTTTGTATGATATATACGCTTACATTTGCCATATAGAAAAGTAGAAGACATTCAGACTATCGTTTAAATTCTTGTTATATAAATTTAGTAAGGAAGGGTTTTTGTTAAACATTCCAAAATGTTACTACTCGTATATTATTACGAAACCAAAATAATATAATGTATTTTTCGAGACTTTACAAAGCACATCCAGCCCAACGGGAGTTAAAGTCCTAGACACATATTAATTTTATTTACCTTATGTATTTCTGTTTAAACACTAAATATCAGAAATTGCTTGTTTAATAATGTCATTTATTTTTCCGAAGATAATGTCCTATCTACACAAAGATCAACTTCTAGAACTAAATAGCCTTAAATTTCGATTACCGTCGAAAATATTGGAGCCAGTATCAAAGTCTTCGTTGCCAATATGCTTCCTGACACACGAGTATTAATCGCTTATTAGTAAAAAATATATATATTTAGTGAACGTACTTTAACATACTACAAGTCTATTTCTACAGATGTTACAAATTGAAATCTTATAAAGGCGATCAAAGTTATATATAAGATCGTAAACAAAAATTATTGCCGTAGCGAATAACTTATTTGCTTACCTTAAAATTGGGGAAATTTAAAAAAATAAAATAAAATCGCGATATAATAAAAGTTATTAAGACCCTCAAAGTCATATACCATTGTCATAGATGCTAAGTGTTAAATACACGATTTATAGTCCACCATGCTTTTTGTTTCTGGCAAAGGTCAGTTAAGTCGTATCCAAATCTGATACGTGCAGAAAATGTATTGATACTTCTGAATTTAATTTGGTGACTAAGGTAGCAGAATGTCGATTTACTCCCTCCTTTTACTCCAAATGTTTGCAACGATCGTGTCACATTGCTGTTGCAAAGAATAATGACGATCACTTATCATCAAGTACCTTTATCTCCAACTAACATTAAAAGTTAGCTTCTAAGAATTTGTTTTTTGATAAGATAAATAAATCATCAATCAATGGATTATTAGTAAGTATTATTGTCTGTTCCTCCGAGAGCACATCAATAGTATCTTTCCACGAGCGCACTAATAAATCAAATAAAACAAATATGAACCGATGAACGTTGGCTGGTCTCCATTAAGCATTGTCGAATCCATCAGTACAAATGGGTGAGCGAAGCAATCGGGCAAGAGTTCGATTACGTCATCAATGTCCCCATTCGATGTGACGAGACACGCGGCTCTAATCGATTCGACGGGCACGGCCCGATCGCCTCTCAGCCTTACTATAAAAGGCATAGCTCTGCACCAACACAAACATACACAGCCGCCCATCGCAACGCACTTGACCCTTATTCCCATGTAATAAGATCGAGATTGAGGACGTAAATATTAATTGAAAGGTAGATTAAGTCCTGCACTATACACGGTGTGACTAATCGTTCACGTAATTAATGAAATAAGAAATAGAAACACGCCGATTGCGCCAGTGACAAATTGTTTGATGTTGTTATTAGTTGTGGCGATTGTGGCTTCGGTTTTTATTCGAATATGCACTCGATGAGATAATAAAATTCTATGGGGTGTATGAAAAGGCTTTCATTGTCTGCGTTAACGACTAACGGTTCACGAACCGACGTAACAAATCCAGTTAACGGATTGGTTATAATTAACGGAAACGCTTTATCGATGTTAAATCGATAAAGGGTCAATTCAAAAATTTGTAGATGAACATTTGAGGTTGTTTTTAGTAATATATAGGCATTTGAATTGGTGATAAATTTATGTTAATAGTTTTTAAAGCACCTATCGAGGGAATTGATGCCGCGTAATGTTTTTGGAACGTGTGAAAAAACTAATACAATACGTAGTAATTTTATCCAAATAAATTTAAATGGAGCTTTTTATTTTCTTAATGTTAAACCATTATGTTATAAAATAAAAATAAATCTCATAAGACGTAAAACTTTTAAGTACTATGTAGAGTATGTAAAAGTAATTAAAAACACTTTAAATTTATCTTCAGGTTAATGGTCTACAACAAAATAACTAAGTTACTTAAATACTACGTATAAATAAATAATAATAAAGTCGTACTGACCGAATTTCGACCAACTGCGCAGGAGTTGTACAAATGTATAGTGCACAAGTGTACGCGCAGACACAGGTGCACTCTCTGTTCCTTTACTCTCATAGTCTCATGGGACGGATATCCGCCACAATCGAAGAAAGATCAGGCGTAGAACCCCAGGACTTTTTACATGCCCATCCGATGCAAGGATCATCTTAATTATCGAGCAGTCGTGTGATCAACTCGCATTGCCAACCCAACAAAGAAACAACTGTACAAAGTCATTGTCCCCCGCGGGATTCGACCCCACGACCTCCGGTTCATACATCAAGGCCCTATACTATTAGGCCATAAAAACAGTTAATATTACATACGTAAATGTTATGGTATACAAGTTGGTTTTATTGCCATTGCGAAAATCATATCCATCCCTGTCGTTTCACCGTTTCATAGTAATATATTTCGACATTTCGTACTGTTAGCATTTCAAAATGCCTGCCAGTAGATAGGGACTCGTGCCCATCAGATAATCTGATTAGATCCGAATCTCGGACGCCGGTGAGCGGTTCTGGGCAATGCGAGATCCCTGATAAGTCCGTCCCGTCCCTTGCAGCGGCCGGCCGCGACAACGGTAGTGTGTGGGAAAGTATTCTGCTAACGTATGCTGGTAGCGTATGCTGATAGCGTATGCTGATAGTGTATGCTGATTACTTATACTCCTGCAAACAATGATGCCACGTTTGAATACGTATATGTTCTATCTTATAACTTGAACGACCAATTACTGTTTATGCAATTAGGTTTTAACCGCGACTTTGATTGCCTTATGGTAGATTCTGTGTACCTTTTTACAATCTCCAACCTTCACGTTACAATTTATTACTGGATGTAGGCCGAGTTATACGGGAAAACTGTCTAAAAGTTTTTTGAACTGATATATCTGAGCTCGAAATAAAATTTCAAATCAGATAATTTTTAAACCAAAGTTGAGCTATGATTACTTGTTAATTAGTTGTGGCACTTAAATAACACATAAACAAGGAGCTAACAAGAGTTTAAGCCTTAGTAACCAGTAGAAGGCCCAGTCTAAACATGTTATAACATCCGACTTAGCTTACTTACATTCGCATAGTTATTTACTGCGTCCGCGCAAGATTACCCTGCATTCACGGCTTGTATTTCATCTTAGTGTTCTATCGTAAATGTTCATTTGTGCGCGCCTTCGTGCCTCACAATTGCGGAGTGAACGTGCAATTTGCATTAGTATGGTTTGATTTTTTTGTAGTAGTTTCGGGTTGCACAGGTCACTAATTGTAACTTACGATCTGGTTAAAAATAATTAAATAATTTTAGATTAATCGCAATGGGTCTATATTCCAAAAAACAATTTATTATAAGCTTTTTCGTTCTAGATTGGTTTGAGGATGAGCAAAATGTTAAAGAACGTTGCAAACAACAGAGATTACATATCTGAAGAAGTATTATTTTAAGGTTCCGTAGTATAATTTACTGTTTGTAGTTGAATAAGTTTTGATCGTTCTTTTTAAAAAACAAGAGAGAGAACCTACATAGTACAGTGATTCTATAAAAATTATAAGTGCTATAAAATCACTAATAACTAATAGGTGCAGAAATTTGATTTCCATATTTTATATCGCCTTCAAATATTATATCTAGTTAATTAAAATTTACGTGCACATTCCGCCCTAAAAACCCCAAGGGGCGGAATCACCCTAAAAAACCCTATTTCCAGTTTTTGGTCCAAATCAGTTTTGGAAATAATTGTCTTTAAATATAAATTTAAAAAAGATAATCTAAACCGGTCCATTAACGATTGATGAACATTCATGAAAAACATTTGATTGGCAAAATGTTTCGAAGCACAAATAAAAAATACAAGAAATAAAATATCATTTCTGGTTTAAAGTTGATTAAAATAGAAGCGTTTTCAATGTCACTTTATTCTATATGACGTAGTGGCTTCGTTAGACCGTACCGAATCTAAGGCGGACGCTAATAAGCTTGAGGGAGTTTTCATTCAGTCGTCCGATCAACATAGGCGAAACCGCACCTAAATACAGCAATTCCGACTATAGAAATAGAAATTACATAGATAGAGCAGACAAGCCATAATGTCAAAATGTCACGTTGAAAACAGAGAAAGAACATAATGGTGTAGGATATTTATTAACACATGTCATTAGTACTAAATGGTATGTAATTGAATTCTATTATTAATGTTTTTAATAAATATCTATACATGAAAAATATTAGACATTCGAATTAAACTAAATCTAAGAATTATACCACGTTTTATCTTTATAATTAACATTCGACATTTCGAACACAAAAAAAGATAATAATTCATTTTGAGCCGATTTTTCAAGTATCTACTAATTACAATCTTGCAGAGGTGATAAAATTTCATTTATAATTGGATGCCAAGTGTGCACTTAACCAAACCCTCTATCAAGTTATTTCTTAATTTTAATAGCCTCGCGAATCATCCTTGGCAAGAATCAAAGGATACAAGTAGAAGATACTGCGTATGTCAAATAAAAGATAATTATCAAATTGACGGTAGCCCGGATTAACACGTGACATCCGGTGTCGGACACCTCAGTTCTAACCGTGACCGGAAATGCTGCAAATCATTCTTACAACTTCAGGCGCTAATCTTAAAAATACCACTATAAAATATATAAATTTTGTTTAATCAGGGTAATCACTTGTCTATATAAGTAAAGATTAATGACCGCGCAGTGGCTTTATAGTGAAAAATGACTACCAATTTCTTTCGATCGGCGTGACGACTTTTAGCTAGACTCGCTTATTCTATACTGTATGCTATCTCCGATTCCGGCACGTCTGCGGCATGAGCGCGTGGGTTGCATGCCCACGCCCGAGGCAGGTCCGTGCCATCGGTGTAATGGCAATATTGTTTGATTTATCTGCGCCCGCTTGATTCATTCACTCGCTCGCCGACCGCCATTTACCGCCCAACTGAATGGGATAGGGAAGCGCATGTACGGATTCAATTTACCTCATTCATTCACCTCATTCATTCACTAAGTGGATGAATCATTCACCTAATCAAACATTGCAGGAACAATGCGTTGAGCGACCTTATTCGCTATAGGTAAATCTTTTAAGTTAATGGTATGTTGTTAAGCAGTATGAGGCTTTTCGTTTTTTACTTTTGCTGACAAGTATTTGCACTTTGTGTGGGTACATGTATGTCCATTATAATCTGTATGAATAATTTCTAGTGAATTGTCTAAATAAATGAAAGAATTTTACGTCAAGGAAAATTTATATGTCACTAACATAATAAAAAGGTGTTAAAACATTACGGCATAAACAATCGTTCACATTTCGCAGCGAAACTTATTTAGCAAATAGACAATTGCTTTGTCATATGTATTTGTATGTTAACTTCGTAAATAATGCAGTAGAATTATGGTATGTATGTATATATATGGGTATGTGGAATATATATGTAATAAAATTGTAATGTGCCCATATCTATACATTGAAGATTAAACAATATATATATATATATAAGCCGTTCTTCTAACAGCAATAGAAGCCTAAACGATTTTTGCCTGTCTGTGTATATGTTTGTACGCTCATCACAAAAAAAGAAGAAGCCGAGAAAAATAAAAATGTCTGGTTTATCTAGCATAACTATCAAACGAGTATTTACTCTATCGTCTAAAAATCGTAATCGTAAATAAAAACCCATAAAATTGCGAGTGAAATCGCAGGCAATGGCTAGTCTTCAATACTTTAACAAACCACCATTTGTTGTGACCGTATACCTCGCATTTAATTTATACGTCCACTCTAGGCCGATGTACAGTTATGTTTTAATCTCGGCATTCTAGACAATGACAAAGCGGCCAACATCACACCTGCACGACTTTCCAGCGAATTTATGCCGGGAGAGACCGTTTCACTTCCTGCGCGTATGCCTTCGACTGATATTGGCCGGGTATCGGTGGAAAGGGACAAAAAAGTGCCCGGATGAATTCCAATGTGGAAGATAAAAAGTCCGCAGCACGCCCAGGTGCACGTACAGCAATCTACACTGCATTCCCTCGGCGTCGCTTTATGCTATTAAACTTTTTATCTAACTGTTATCCGTCACGACAGTTAAAGACAATACATATATTATACCTGGTAATGGTAGAAACTTAATGGAGCCATCGATATTTCTTTACTTATATAAAGAACTATAAGTATGTTTTTGCCAATCCAATTACACCGTGCCTCTAGAACGGTTGTGAACAATCCATGTAGGTAGATTTCTTTTTAGAAAAAGTTGACAACTAAGCAACTAGTTTACCTGATGGTTACTGCCACTGCCTATTGACGCTTATAGCACCATCGATGCTGCATATTTGTTGCAACTGACTAAATGAGTCAACTCTCTCTTTCGACTACAGCCGGTCAGCTGATGTTAAGTGGTCCTATCGCCCATGAATACCCACAACATTCAAAGAGCTGCGTGTGGGTTGTCAGCCCAGGAAATTGGATTGAACAGGCTATTATTGTATAGGATGGAAATATTAAGTAAGGATATTCCTTCCCTATAGGAGTGGGAAAAAAAGAGGGTAGGAATGGCTATCCTGCAACCCCAAAAGCCGTGCATATTTTACTTTATGCCGGCTTTTGTGAAGGGCGTTGGTCATCCGAGCGGCCTCATAAGTGCTGAGCTGTATCAAAATATGTCAAGAGCTATATGTTATGCTCTACCACCTGAATTAAAAGCTAAATTAAATAAAACCTTTACGCTCAAAAGAGCCCAAGTTAAATTTTATTAATCTGTTGTTGCTCTATCGAGTATGAATAAGAATACCAAAAATATTTAAGTTACTGTCTACAAAAATCAATAAAATATTTGTATATAGTTTATATTACTAAATTGTTGTTTTTGCTTATTTATCAATTTAAGCTAACAATTTAACTCCATATTTTTTACATTTCAATGCGTGTAATATATACAGTACAACTGTTATAAAGCATGTCGACGAAAAAATAATTTGGACGTAACATTAATCGAATCTAATTTATCGCATATATTAATTATTCAACCAAAGATATAACGCAAAACCCAGATGATTTTAGGATATATAGCGCAGCAGTTTAAAACTTCCACTGAGTTTCACATATGCCAATAATTCAAGATCTGAACTTGGGCCCCGTTAGCACATCTCTGTGCTTCAGGCGCTTTGATACCATCGGCACGCGCTTGCAACGTTTCCATGGCAACCGGTCCCATCGCGACACTCGGCCACTGAATGAATTACTCAACGGATGAATCAACCGTCTGCCCACGCTTCGCTGATCCAACACCTGTTTGAGCCAATAACTGGATTCATGCTTCAGATTTTAACGGTCCACCGAGTGGGAGTTCTAATGTTTTCTTTCAATTAACTTCACCGTTCCAATTAACTAGATATTCAAATGTGTCTAGAAAAATCCATTCTTTCCAATCGTAACATGTTATGATAACATTTTAAGGGAAGGGGTTAAGAGAAATTCTTTCCATTCAGTCTATAATAATTCTGAGGTGAAATTGCTACCTTAAGTATGTTTAAATAGGGAATATGTATCGTGTTATCTAGGACTACAGAAGGATAAGCTACATTATAAGGATTCGCCCTTTCCTTCTCTTATTTGCTGATTCTAATCATCTGATGATTTTTTTTTATAGGGATAGGTTGGCAAACGAGCAGACGGTTCCCCTGATGTTAAGTGATGTCGTCGCCCGTGGACACAAACAACATCCGAAGAATTGCATGTGCGATGCCAGCCTTGGAAATTAGATAAAACAGATCTCCCCTATGCTGAAGAAGCATGATGTTTTGGGTGGCTATTTGTTCTGATAAAAATGTTTCACTGGAAGTTCACCGACAAAAACAGTGGGATATTCCATTGGTGCACCATACACCAAGATTTGTTCCAAGCCATAGGTGATACAATGATACAGACCGCGCCTGGTTGTCTTGTTTTCTCATCAAATGAATCGAGCCACTGGATACACGCTCTACCAATGAGCAATTTAATTCCGCGTTGCTATGGGAATCCGTTTAGGAGCTTCGATATGCCAACCACATATTTGTACATGTGGTTTTAATATTAATCGATTTGGGTTACACGGACTGGCGTGACAAAAGTACTGGCCGTTATTCCCGATACAGCTCTCTGAACAAAGTCATCC
>DWHK01002311.1:0-10085 GCA_018247855.1 Graphium androcles
CATTAAAGAGAAGTAAAAAGTCAAGTTAGTGTGACCAAAAAGAGAAATGGAAACAGATGTACCATATAGTTATAGATATACAAATACCTATAACTGTGACAAAGGGGCGAAGAGTCTAAAATTATGAAGTTTATGTGAGGAGGATCAAACTTCGATCGGATACTTCTTTTTTACCAACACATGGCATTGCAATTAATTAATAATCGATCCCAAATAAAACACATAACATTAGATAAAAGCTTAGTTCCAAATACAAAGCTAAGCAAAGCAAAGACGACGTTTTGAATACGACCCACAAAACATAGTAATTATTTTCAATGCACAGTGAACAACAAAAATTAATAAAAAATTAAATTATAAATAAAATTATGAAATGTGTAAAATTGCAGACTCTTAACTTATAGTTTTTCACGACGAAGCGAAAACAGCTTTAACGTAATGTAAGCACTTCACACAAAAGAACACTGTTCACACATGTTAGAAGGCAAAACAAATTACGCGCGAACGTGACAAATCTCTTTAAAAAAAACACTTTCTGTGCGAATGTTCGATGTCAGTGCGAACTGTATTTCTGTTTTGTTTAAAAATTTTGACAGCTGTTAGCGCGAATGCGAGCCACAACAAAGCTTATCAGTGTTGTATATTTCGTGTGATTTGTGTTGTGGGTCAGATCAAATCGGACAAATTCGCCCAGTATACATACATTTACTAAGCGGGCGCGCCCTAGTAAATGTATGGCCATTAAAATACTAGCAAGACGCCACATTTTTTGTTAATAAAAAACGCAATTTTAATTTTTATAAGCGATGCATTTCGGAGCAAATCAGCTGTGACAGACGGACAGACACACGCGTGTTCCTATAAGGGGTCCATGTTTCCTCTTTGAGTTACGGAATTCTAAAACTATTGGAACACATTACTAGTAATGCCTGTGAGGATGTTACAATTACATTACAAGTCTTTTTTTTTCTTTTTATGGATTGGCTTGATTTATTTATCATATCTTCCAAGTATTTGTATAAAATTTGCTAGCCTTTTTTAATATAGGTTGGTGAGCTTAGCGTTTTAAGAAACGCTTCACCTGATGTTAAATGATTATAGCCCCTTATAAACATCCACGACATCTGAAAATTTACAGGTGCATTCCCATCCCCATATTGGCTCGAAGGAGGAACATATTAATTTCGGAATGAAACAAGCTGTAATGAAAAAAATTAGATATCACCTTGGGCACCTCACTTAGGTATAGTTGTTATATCTCACGAAGGGGGGTGAGCCATGCATGTAATTGTGATGTGTATAGACACGCGCGCTTGGGCGACACTGGGCAGCTCTGGCGACACTGAGCGTTCTTGAGCTTACGGACACTGAAACACACACACAACGAACACCAAACCGCCTTCGTGAGATAGAACAATACCAGCGTAACTTATTTGACGCTAGTTATAAATGTCAGGGTGGTTTTACCTCCCCGACCGAGTTGCATGCACCAAAAGCGGGATTAACTTTTGAAATGACTAGCTTTAATGTTTCGTTTTACGTTGTGTGTACTAAACTAGATTACAAATAAGTTTACGAACATCTGATATACAAAATTCCCAATTACACTTTATGGAACAAAAGTAACAATCGAAACTGTCTTTAATCTCTAATAAATATTATAAATGTGAAAGTTTATATGTTTGTTACTGCATCACACAAAACAGATTAATGGTTACGAATGAAATTTGACACAAATAATTCAATATGTGAATTAATATATGGGATGAATTTTGAACAAAACAAATGAAAATAACATAGGTGAAACCGCGTAGAGTAGCTAGTTTGGCATCAATGCCAAAGTTATTTGTATTTTGCAAATTCAATCTTACGTGCAGGACAAAGTTGTATTCACAAAGCAATATCCAACACGGAAGAAAGAAGTTTCATTTTAGGGTATTTTTTGTACAGTACAAAAATAAAGGAAAATGCAACGGTATAGATAAAAACACTTAAAAATTGGCATGAAACTAAAATAAAGTAAATTAATTAATTTCTAAGACAAAATGACGAACATATGCATACGTCCGAACAGTAATTTTGGTTAGGTTTACTACATGGAATACAGAGTACCAGGAGAATAATCTACATATAAAAGATTGGCTTGATATATTTGAAATTTGGTGGCGCCACTTTACCCTAAGTTCGACACAGGAAGCGACGTCGTTATTAGAGGCTGGTTAATCCGGTCTCCAAAAGTGACTATAACTGCAACTTCATTTCATTTCCCTAGATTACTCCCGAAAGCCAGTATTTTGCTTATCGTACATACTAAAATTGTCCTTCTTACTAAAGGCTCCATGGTTTATTACCTATAATGAAATTTTGCCAAACAGAGAAAACATAGTGACGCTATAAGAAAGAACCACAAATCAAATGTTGTGACGAACAAACGCCAATCAAAATATGGCAGGATTTTTCGTTGCAAATCCGCCACATTAATGCGTTGTGTTACAAATATTAGTTTTTAAAAATAATTACTTTATTTTAATAAAGTCGAATTCACCCTCTTACAAATCATAAAGGTTAATTCTTTTTGTGATCTACTTGATATTTACTGTACCATATAACCCTGATTCCAAACATTTCTGCAATATCTCCTTTGATTGATGTTTCCCAAGGCAAATGACTACACAATTTGACATTTTGCTTCGGACGATTTTGAAACGCTGGTTATGTATGTAGGGCTTTTTATACATCAATGTCGAAAATAAATAAACATTAAGCCTATACCTTCTATTTCTTATCAACGTTTTTTATTTTTTAAAAGGCTTTATTAGTTTAAAAGGCTTCAATGTAACTTAATTCGCATTTTTCCTCAGACGAAAACAAGACGAAGTTGCTGTTCTGGAGCAAACTATACGTACTAGGAGTGAGATGCAGAGAGCTGCAGGAGTAGAGCTAGCTGCTACGTGCCACATCTGTTTGAAGACGAAGTTTGCTGATGGCGTGGGCCATTCCTGCCATTACTGTAGGGTTCGATGCTGCGCAAGATGTGGTGGAAAAGTGACGCTACGTTCCAATAAGGTGATATAAAGGCATACACGATTTAAAACACAAATTGTTACTGTGATAAGGTTTAGAAGTAATATTTGCTACAAAATAATTTGGCTTCAATTGGAGAAATATCACAGCTACAAAAAAAAAGCTTAAAATAAAATGATGATGGTAATGATGAATCATCAGATTTTTCGGTGGAGCGTGCATGATCATGACACTTCGTTTTTCTTAACCAAAACTTTGTTTCAGGTTATTTGGGTATGCATATTGTGTCGTAAGAAACAAGAATTATTATCGAAAACCGGACAATGGATACACAAGAGTGCCGGCCAAGACTCGATGCTGTGGCAAATGGAGTCAGACATGCGGAACCTCGCACCAACTGGGGATCCGTCGTTGGACAAGCGGCCGAAGCTAGAGCGAGCCCACAGCGCCGCTGAGAAGGAGAACCACCCGCTGCAGAGGTCGGGCAGCGCGCTGCGGCGCCAGTACAGCCAGCAAGAGGCGCGATGTTACGGGGAACTGGAAGGGTTAGCTCGTACGCATCCTCACCTCGTGCATCCAAGGCAAAAGGCCGCGTACGGCGTCGAGGACACCATAGCACCGGCGGCCCCCGCACAGCTGATGCCACATCCGCACCACCCACCACTACCCCCTCGCTCCTCGTCGTCCGACGACGAGGCCCCCGAGTGCGTCTCCGACGAGAACGACGAGTACCGTGACCGCGGTAAGTAAGCACGCCATCCGACCAGCCCACCACAACCCTCACCGCGTTCCCACCCATCCAGGCTACTTTTGTTTGTGTCTATCCCGATTACACGACGATTGCACCACATAACTACACTGAACACTTACTACAAATATCATTATTTTATCGATTTACCGTCCGTGAATATTTTGACAATAATAATTTTGTCACCCCCAAACATTGTCTATGTATGGTAGGATAAAGTTAAGGTGTTCCGTGCGAGGTGATTCAGATTACGTTAGCGGTAGAACATTGTAGAGGTCTTATAATACCCATACGAGATTAACGACATCTAGCGATTTTCATAGTGTAGAGCACCTAAAATAAACCATAGGTATATTCTTGAACAGAAGACCACAATCATGACTATCTTATGACGGCCTGATTTTTCTTACGATAATTTTTAAAATGTTTATTTCTTTCAGTTCTCTTGTAGGACGAGAGCGATTTTTGTGACGAAATGGTTGCTGATACTGGCGATATAAAATAAAAGTGTATATCGTGATAGTTGTATGTTGTGTCGTCATTGCGAACGTGTCGCGATTTGTCGGCCGCCACGCGCCCGGTAGCCGCGTCGCAACGCATCATCCCGTGCCCGAGTTTCACCGTCATCCTACTGTTCGCAGGTAATAGAGATAGGAGCAGCTCCGCGAGCTCCAGGAACCAGCGACAAGCGATATTAGACGAGAAAATGAAAAAGTTCCTATCGGTGAGGGGCCGTGTTATTCGGGAACTGTTTTCACTTATACGTAAAAGTTTGCCACGTTTATATGTTACGATGTTCGTTACTGTTCGTTGATGGTTTTCGTTATCTTACTTACTTCTTACCTGTGGACAACCGAATTCTATCTGTCTTCGTCAACCTTCTTCAATCATTATTTCCATTATTAAAGGCAGTATATACACGGTCACGCTTACGTACTTCTGTTGATAATGTTATTTGTTTTATGATTTTCGAAATAGTGTTTAATTTATGATTTTCAATCAAATTACAGCGCACGTAATTGTACGTGTACTGCTGCCTCTTAATTGCTTGAACCACAATATTTGAAACATAAGATTCTTTACAAGTTTTTTTTAAATATCAACATAATGTCTTTGTACAAAATTGTGGTACAAGCAATCTCGCATGTCTGGCGAAAAGAAGTGTACAATATATTTGGGGACATTTCAGAATTACTAGTTATTGTGAACGTGTTCCTTTTTACTATCTGTCGTTGTTGTTTTGCTGTATGACTTGAATCTGACACATCTTTCCGCTTGTGCGTGGTCACCGCTTTTAATTGCGATGTTTTATTGGCAATTCTCAGTTCGAATCGTTGTTACACTATTTCTGTACCCCCGCTGAAGGCGTCTGTCTCCTTATATAGCTTGATTTCTTTCTCGTCGGCAACATTCATAACGTTCGAAGGTAGGGGTCGGCTATGGACACATTGAAGGTGTGTACAAGTAAATAGTGACAATCGACACGGTTCCGGGCGCGTATTGGCGCGCAACTCGCTGGACGGGCGCGGATGACGAGGCTTGTGATGTATCCGTTGCGATTGATCCGATGTCGTCCATAGGGCAAGTTGAGGCGTGCGCGTCGCTGCGGCACCCGCAGCTGCGCAGCGCGAGTGTGGCGGTCAACAATTATTATAATTTGAGTAATCATTCGACGGGCGCGTACGCGGCGGAGGGTCGCAGCTTCGACTCGGCGACGGAGTGCCGGTGGCGCGCGCGCGACGACTCCGACGACGCCTACCTGCGCCCCTACGCGCCCGACGGGGGCCCGCGCCCCGACCGCGCCGTCTACAAGAGCGCCTACCTCTGGGAGGACTCCTCCGACAACAGACGCTTTACTGAAAGGAGAAAAAAGACGGTCCGCTTCGACGGGCACGAGGGCGCGGCCACGTTCCCGCGCGGCGGCCGCGACGCCTCCGCCGCGCCCCACGACTGGGCCTCCCTGCGCTGGGAGTCTGAGCGACAGACCAGCCAGGACTCCGCCACCAAAGACTCGGGCATTGATACCTCTAGCACTTTCACATCAAGCGAGGACTCGAATAGAGGCGATTGCCCAAAGGTACATTCAATTCACTCCATAATTCGATTTACAAGTAACAATATCCCAACCCGGTCCGTCAGTCGGCGACTGCATATATGCAACAAAACGACGCCGAGTGTACATAAGCATTAAATGTATCGTAAAAGTTAGGTAAATGTTATTCATATTGTTGTATTCTATAGGCATTTCTGTTTGGCTGCGGCATGATTGCATTAAAGGGCATGTGTCGGTACTTACTACTGAATGTGCGCATTGTGCACTTTTGTGTTTGTTGTACACCTCTAGATAAAAGAACTCTGATTGAACCGCATCGTCGCGACCCAATGAACGTCTTTCTAATTTGAAACGAATGTAACAGTTCCCGCTGAGTTGGCAAGTGTCTGTGGACGGTACGCGAATGATCGGTCACATGGTGTTGCGTAAGAGCGTGGTGGAGGGCAACGCGCAGTCCTCGGGGGCCATCCTGGGGCTCAAGGTCACCGGCGGCAAGCTGTTGCCGGACGGCACGCGCGGCGCCATCGTCGACAAGATCAAGAAGGGCTCCATAGCCGACATTGAAGGGCAGCTTCGAATTGGTAAATCATTTATGACCTATTTTATGATTATCGTCAATAAATTTACGACATCCGTTATTACGATAAATTTTGCTTATAATTTTTTTGGAGGTTTAAACTATAACACAATACTTCGCAATGCTACAAAATCAATTTTAAAATGACTTCTTATCCTAAACGTCATTTACATTCGCAATATTAAAAGATAACGCTGCAAAGTAATTTAAATTATTGGAAGTTAATAAACACTAAAATAATTTTAGTTATAGCACGGAATAAAAATTTCACACTCTTCTAAATTAATGAATAATTTTATACTACTACTATATGTAATATATAACAAGTTAATTTATACATTTATTCTAAACCTCGCCAGTAGCTTTTCCCATGTGGATCAAATCATCAATTTCTGTACGGTAATTTTTTAAAAGTTCGCAAAGACGGCATAATATTTGGAATTTCTAAATTTAGATGACTGTTGGCGCATTTGCTAAGCCGTGGGCTTCGGCATCGCGAGTCGTGGATTCGATTCCCACTTGGAACAATTATTAAAGCCTAAAGATAATTTATTCAGATCTCTTAAGTAAGGGTAACGTTTTAAAAAAAAATTCTATCGACTGCACAGATTATTTTTACATAACTCCATAATTCCTGTAGGAGACGAAGTGCTACAATGGAACGGGGTGCCCTTTCAAAATAGGACCGCAGAGGAGGTGGCACTGGTTGTGGCAAACAGTAAACATGACTCCCACGTGGAACTTGTGGTGTCGCGGCCCCTTGTTGCCGGCCGCACTCCGCCCCAAGCTTGGAGGACTCACAAAGGTTTCATTTCTCTCAAAATAGACCTATATGATATGATTTCACGTTAAGCTTGTTTATGCTGTCAAAATCGATTCAAAGAAATAGCATTGGCTGTAAGAAGTTTTTTACTTTTATTATTTCTCTCTGTACACCTGCTTCATGTTTTCTGTATTAAAGATTTATTCTGTTATTATAGGTGGCTTCCGTGGCCTAGTGGTATAAGGCCGTACTTTACAAACCGCAGGTCGTGGGTTCGAATACCGCGGGGGGACAATAACTTTGTGTTGTTGTTTCTTAGTTGGGTTAGGGCAATGCGAGTTGATCACCCGATTGTCTGAAAATAAAGATGATCCATGCGTCGCCTGATCTCTCTCCGATCGTGTCGGATATCCGTCCCATCGGGCTATGAGAGTAAAGGAATAGAAAGCGCACCTGGGTCTGCGCGTACACTTGTGCACTATAGTATCTCCTGCGCAGTTGGTTGATATCTGAGTAGATTGGCCGCCGTGGCCGAAATTCTGTCAGGAGGACTTTAAAGGTTGATGTGAATATAAGGCCAACTTCATAAAATAAATATAATACACCCTAATATTTATGAGACGTACACGTATCATATCCTGATACAGTACAATCACAATACGTAGTTATACACGTGTCACTAAATTCAACTTCTATTTTATTTATTATCTTATTATGTGGGTATTAGTGTCGCTTATACGTTTAGTAACTTATCTAAAAAGTGTAAATACTGAACATCTTGGTTAGGATAATATAGAAAATGTGGGAACGTAAAGCACGGTATGTCCAAGCCTTTCTAAGGTATTGAGTACAACCCCTTTTGCCAGGTAATAAGGAAGCTGTACTGATGTTACTATTCCTTTAAGAATTTTTTAAGGATTTTCTTGAAGTAAAAATTTTTTTCACGTAAAATTTTAAGCTGTCGTCACGCGTCAAAAAGTAAGAAAGAAATGTAACAAGACTATTTAATATTTCCTATAGGAATATTATTTGCCTTTTATTCATTATCTGACATCTGTTTCCTCAAGTTTCACTTTTGACAGCTGCACTCTGTATGCTCGCATATTTATTTTAAAAATTACGTGTAATTATTCCTGTATATGTAGATTTTCTTACAATGTTTTTCGTCATAGTAGAGCATGATACTTAACTATGCAGGTATCAATATATCAATCTGTTTTTATTCCAATGATGTGTTTTTATATGTATGTAATGTATAGAAATAAATAGAATTGTACTTCGTTCCAATTAAATATAAAACCATAACGACGCTTTATAAAAAGTTTCAGTTTCTTACCAATTAAGCAAAAGCATCGTTATGCCGACTTTTTAACGTTTATATCCAATCTTAGTTCGTCAAAAATTTTAATAACAATTATATTTTCTCTAATGAGAACTTCCAGACAGATCTATTTCTACATATAAAACCTATTACAACTAGATTTTCGTAAAATTCGTCACAGATTAAATTAAAGAAAATATTATAAAGAAAGATTAAAGCAAACAGACAATTCACCAGATGTTAATTAAAGCCATCCTCCATGGAGGCCCATAACATCCGAATAGTTGCATGTGCGTTGCCTGCCTTGAAAATTGAATAGAATAAGTCATTGGATAGGTAAGGCTAGGAATATATTTAAAATTTGTTAAGGAAAAAAAATTGAAAAAGAAGAGAGTAAGAATGCCATCCACCAAGCCCAAATACCAGACATGATTAATTTTATGATAGCTTTCAGTGTCAAGTGGTTGTACCTCGGTCGAGAAGTTTTATAAATATAAAAAGTTTGTAAGACGTTATGCTTCACAAATTGCACTATTCTCATATGATGACGTAAGAGAGGAATGCTCTTTTGACAGAGGTATACACGGAGGTGATGGGTGGTTGTGAGAAGCCGAGCGTGCTGGTGACGTCACCAGGCTCTCCGGATTTGCACGCGCGTCGCCGATCTGCGCGTCATAACCACAATGCAAATGTTTCCGGACGTATACAGGTAGATATGAGTTTTATTCTGAATAGCATAACTAAGAAGTATCCAAAAACTTTTTTATTATATCCTTTTTATTTATATGTAAAAGCAGCAAAAGAATGTTCAACTCACATTAGGTGAATACCATCATACAACGTCAGCCTTAGAGAGTGAGTCATTGGATAGAAAGGGACAAGAGCATATTTAAAATTGGGAAATTAGGGGAGGAAAAGTATGTAGGAACTTACTGTCATAAATACAGTAATTGTGCTGTACCACGTACAACTCTTTTATGCGTAAAAGAACCCTTGGGAATTAAGTTTATACAATTGAATAAAATAATTATTAATTTTATATAATCTAATATGTAAAACATTATAATAATAAATAAAGTATAAAACTTCGGACATTATGGAGATAAGAGGGTTGAGTGAGAGCGTTTAACTGATTAAAGATTTCTCTCTCTCTTTTTCTATTTTGTTGAGTTATAGCTTCGAATCCTCATGAATAAGACACTGTCTAAAGAAAAACTTGCTAAATATTTATAAAACATCATAAGAATATCATAAATCAACACTTAAAATGGTAAATAATAATGATTATCTCTTCAACACTTTGTTATCGATTTGGAATAGTACATTTTTAAACAATATGTCAGATTGGCTTTTAAAGTTTTAGTCTATATGTTTGTGCACATTTCCTTATTCTTATACTCTGTAAAATAGCAATGGCTTCAGTAAATACAAAAACGAATTCAAGCTAGTGAAACCGCGGAGAACAGTGGTTGATCTTTAAAATAAAAAAAGAATACAAAAAATATTTTTCACGTAAGCTGATCTTTGTTTTGCATTTATCAAGGCAAGAAATAAGCACAACACTGCAAGACCTAAAGACACTATTAGTAGTTACTGCGT
>DWHK01002312.1:0-10083 GCA_018247855.1 Graphium androcles
ATGTTATACTCACCATGAGTCCGAGTTAGCAAATATTATATATACTCTATATAACAAAAATGTAAAAAACAAATATTTTAAGTGTATTGCTGTTCTTTGACCTAGAATATAAATAAAGTAAAAAATAATATCAGCTGGATGAATCTTAAAATTATGAATAATTTAAAATTTGATAAAATAATGTGAACAGTATTTAGATATATTCTACTACCAAATTCGAGATTACGAAAAAAAGCACGTATTTGGAATCCGCTCGAATGTATGAAATATATATTAAAGGTTTAATTAATAAATCGATAAATGCATACGTATAGTTGATAAAACGCAAAAATAAAATAAATTACATTAATTTTGACAATTGACAATGTATATATTTATATATACTTAGTCAGTTCTCTAATACTCTTTTAATTTGACACTGAAGAAGATCATAAGTTTACAAATTGAGTCATTAGAAATAATTTCCTAGTTCAGTTTAAATCGCGCACGATTTGTAGCGGGTTTTCCAATAAGTTTTTATTTAAAAACCATAACAGTAAATAACTGTTCGGAAATCGCACAGGATTTAGAGCTCTTGTTGTCGAGCGAGCGAAAAAAATCATTTACAGTTCACTGGATTTTCCACCGCCGTAGAATACTGATTTAATTATTGAGTTATTTTATAAATTGTACACTAGAATGGCTTTGGGGTCTCATCAAGGGTTATGGAAAAATATTTTATTAAGATATTAGATATTAAATCCAAGTTTCAATGTTTAATTAGACGTAAGTAGATCATTTTTTATTTGCCTCTATTATATGATCACAATTACTATAAGAAAATCAGAATAATACACATTTATTTATTTTTAACTGTTTTATATGTGGAACGTGAAATTTTTAAAATATTTTGTATATAAAATACATTAAAGAAGTTTTTCATTACAAAATGTTTAGAAGACAAACCAAGGAGTCATTAAAAGAAAAAAAATGTTGTATTGATTGTAAAGAACTTATCGTGTTATCCAATTACCTTTATTGCGGGCACTACAAAACTTAGTGATTGAAATAAAACGTGTAATTAAATAGATAGGGAAAATAGTCCCAGCTATCGAGATATATCGTCCAATTCGAACCGCCGTCCGATCGATCTGTGTGCCGACGAACGCGAGTCAAGGGCAACGTAATATTACAGTCGTAGTAAAATTATTCGATATCATGTGATACACGGCCGTATTTCTACGAAAGCGTAGGCGTGGCTGGCGTAGCTCTGCACCGGAATAGCCCCACTCTGTAGATAGCTTTTGACAAAACGACGGAGCAACGTACTACGTACTTTGTCGCTTGTTGCTTTGTTACGGTTATTAGTAAACAATTTTAATACATTATATATCTTTCGCCAAAAGTATTTACACATATTTACTACATGGTAGCTCGTGTCCGGGCGCTCGGCTTTAATTCTGTATACTCGAGGCAAACCCGAGTTCAAACCCCGGTGCCGGCACCAATGAAATTGTCAATTTCTTAGTTGAAATTTTAAGTGCTGATTTACCACATCCTCGGCGGTAAAGCAAAACATTGTGGGGAAACCTGCATATCTAATATCCGAAGTTCGCCAATCCACGCTGGGGCTGCATGGTGGACTATCCTATACCCTTGGTCTAAAGGAGGCCTTTGGCTTTTTTTTGAAGTCGGGTAACACGAGCGTTGGATGAAGCAATTATTGCTGCTATTTGAGGATCGCTACGTTACGTTTTTCCTCATGCGATTATTTATAGAAGCATCGGTGTTCGCCCGACGGCAGGTCCAAGGTCGGAGGCTGCGTGGGACTCGATCATGACCCACTTCCGGGTCAAGATCAACGCGAAACCTGGCGTATGACGTAAACGCATGCGTACAACGCATTCATTGCTCACCTCATTGAGCGCGATATGTTTAGTTAAATTATGAAAAAAGGCGTGCTTCATCAATTCAAGTCAACATCAAATTATCTTCGCCAAAATATTTTTCGCAAAAAGACTGTGTGTATAGACTATGCAAATAAAGAGAGATGATCGAATAGTTGTTATCAAATATTTTAATTTTTTTTAAATTTTTACACATAAAAATCCATGTTTAAGAAAATAACAAAAATGTATTTCACATTTTTGTTCCATTTTTATGCCCTTTATAAAAAATAAAGTGGGTGCTCTCCATCTTGAGTGTCCACGGTAAATATTTCAACTACAATCAACATTTAAACACAAAACTAAACCACACTAAAAATAATGTTTGTAGGATAGCATTTGATATGATACAAAATGGTCATCGTATTTTACGGACAATCAAGTGATCAGCACATATTGCTCTAGCTGAGTTAGGACACAACGCAAAGTCATAGTCCTGGCTACGATATTCATACCCACGACTTCCAGTTTAGAGAACACGATCCTGGTATAAGCCACGTGACTATGCTTTTCCCTACCCAGAGTAGATATTCTTAAATATATTTAATTATGTAATATACATAAGTACGTAGATGTATACATAGAAAGAATAAAAGACCGGTTTCGATGAGTTCGATTTGATGACTGGTTGGCGCAGTTGATAAGCAGTTGGCTTCGGTGTCACTGGTCGGGGGTTCGTGTTTCAATCGGAATAATTATCAGTATGGCTTACAAGTAATTGTTTTGGATCTAGGTGTTAATATACATATGTGGAATTTATGTTTGTAAAACACCCTAGCAACACAAGCCATATTATTAAGGAATCTTTTTAAAAATTAGTTCTCACTAGGTGCCTATAACAAGATAAGAGCAACTAGTAGTAATATTGCTAACTGTAAATATTGAAACAAGTATCAAATACACACGTATACAATTTAAAACATAACTAAAAAATAAGTGGCTGTTATACTTTTTACCGAAATAATTAGATTTTGTTATATTATAAGATTTTGGGTATTACCTAAGACCAAAGTACTGTTAAAGACAAATGAAATAATATTCAGCTTCTTTCCAAATTTCAAAACAAATTTTGATTTTGTAAAACCCCGTCTTATTTACATGTGCGTCGCACGTAGAAACCTATGCAAGGTTTCATAGTTACATTCTGGGCCTTATGAGTGAAATACAATGATTAGTCAGTAATTCACTGTTATAAGTTAAAAACTTGTAGTTCCAATAAACGAATGCCATAAATCATCTTAGCTAATGTTTCTTAAAAACTTTTGAACATTTACAAAAACGTGCAGTTATGCTGTTATCCTTTAGTTTCAGCAAACAAAAATTGAAGCTAAAGTTTCTTTGAATAATTAGGGACAAAGGCTACTTGAAGTTTTCTTTTATTGTTGTCGCAAATCATCGAGCGTTATGTGGTTGTTTCTAAAGATGTAAAGGATAATCTTATTAATTCCTATGACTTCCGAAAACCATCGTCCTTCGGGAATGATTTTGTCAGAATTAACAATTGTTCATTTTCGCGGTACACTTGTTATAAGTTTCATATTGCCTTTTCAAGTTGCATATTGATTATTAAATTTCCAAGGTTGAAATAGTAACTCATAATTCTATTATTGATTTGTCGTAAATGTAGATTTTTGAATTACACTTTTCTGTTTATGAAGTCCGAAAAATATTTTTTTATTATAATATCAGAGTATTATAATTAATTCAAATAAAAATTTATATTTGTTTTATTTTTGGAATCTTTTTATCTTTTTAATAATTTCTAATTTAGTTTCGTTCCAACGTTTTACCATTGTTTCTGTACTGGAATAAGCAACATAATACCAGAGGTTCGTTATTCGTGATAGATATTGTCCGTCTGACAAAGGAAGCTGAAATCCGTCTTATTCCATGTTATACAATCTAAGGAAGTATTAGCCCATTACGTTAATGATTTGTTTTTATTCGGTTTGCTGATGCAACTTACAGTTAAAAAATACAATTGATTATGCTATTTTCGTTACTGATGACTAAATCATCAGAACCTTTGCCATCCGTTATTATGAATATTAGCATATTTTTAAAATATCTGACATACCACGGATTAAATATTAATTTTTTTATCAAATTATATGATACATCGTTTTGTCACTCGGTGTCTCCAACTGTTTTATTTTTAAACTTCTCGTCTATTTGTCTGTATATTTTTTAATAACTCAAGAATTGCTTTAACGATCTTGTTGTAAATCAGGATATAACTAATATTTTATGGTGAAGTTTGATCTCGCGATTTATTGGTTGAATACTTTTTACATTTATTTTCATATGCTATAAACTAATGACACGATTTCAATGCCCATAGAAATGAAAATTGTACCATTATTTCTTAGGTACATTCCAAATTTCGTTTTAATTGGAGCTATAATTCGAGAGTTATCGTGGAAAATACATACATATTTCATTGTTTTTTTAACATAGTTATTTGTTTAACACGCCTCAAAATTACATGTAATGAAACAAAAATATATTTAAAAAGAATCTCTGAATGGATTATTCTTAGGAGATATTGGAGTTCTTTCTTAGTCTCAAACTTAATGTAACGGTAATGGCGGCTTAATAAATTATATAAATTTATAGGCCCCTTAAACCATCATTATTTACATTCTAGTTTAGATATATTTATGACGACATAGTTAAACTGATAACGAAACGTCAGCTAGTGAAATTAGTATTAGTATATTTGATTAATTATGATATTAAACTGTCTACCACATCTGGTGTTAATGCGGCATAATATCAGCTATATGCTAACAACAATAAGCTTTATATAATCATTCTTCTGAACTTGGCATTATGCCGAAATGGAACATTCGTGATGATTAATATTTTATCTATATCCATCTATATTAATTTGATAAGGCAAAGGTTTTTGTTTGTTTGTTTTAATGTGCGAATCCCTTAAAGTACTTGTCGAAATAAAGCATATGATAGACAGATTCATGAGGAATAATTCAGTCTATTTAGCAAAAGACTACAACCCATTGGAGCCAATATAAAAGATAAGGTGAGTGATACTGCGGGTAATAGCTAGTCATTTCTATTTTTATTATTTAAATTGATTTAGAACTCGCGCAGTTGCTAAGACATTGGCTGCGACGTCACAAATCGTGGGTTCGATTCCCACACGTAGCAAATATTTATATGACCTACAAATATTTATTTCGGCTCTGGGTGTTTGTATTTGTATGATTTATGTGTGTAAAATTATCCTTGTAACACAAGACGTAAGTCTTGTAATAAGGACAGCGAGAGCATCTTTAAGAAAATAAATTCAAACCGTTTTTGAGTAGCTTCAAAACTTTGGCACAAATAGAACGAAGAATTTATAAATGGTCAATTAACATAAAGTAACACATACACAGTAGTATTTGTCTAAATTGGCGCCTATATTTTAAACACAGATTTATAGATCTAACTCTCTCATGACACTCATCGCTGTCACCGAGTTGATAAATTTCGAATCTCATCAGAATTAATTCCACGTATTAATTGTCAACAGCAAATTAATTACAATTCGGTCGTCGAACTGTTTACTTGTTAAATAAGCGGAGCGTTCGATATTGAAACATATTGGAACTTTGCGGTAAACTGTCTCGAAGTAATTTCATTTGATAATATTACACGAGAAATATATTTGATATTCATGATAACCGAGTATATTTCTTATTTATTTAACGTACCAAAAAGCCCACATTACACATTTAGGGTTTGAAACATGTATTTTAGTCTAATGTAAGAACAAAAAAAGGTAAGCGTCGACATTACCTTTTACACATTTTAACAAAAATTACAAAATATAACTTTAGTTTACACAAAGAAAACGTAAGGATTTTGAACACGAAAAATCGATATTAATTTAAAATGTGCATAGGTACTTTCCTCATGTTACAAAACTCTACAGGAGGCGGTGGTTCTTCATCATTAAGTATGTTTTATTATATTTGCTTTTTTGTTTATAAAAGAGTTTAGAAATAAAAAAAAAGTTGTTGATATCTTTAATTATTTCGCTGTCAAATTAGTAAGATAATATCATGCCTACTAAATGATTAGGATTAAATAAATATCTACTTACTTTATGAATGACGAATATTTGTACGAGTTTAGTTACTGAGTTATCTGTGCTCTTTAATTGAATAGATAGTAATATCTTCTATAACGACCACGTATGCGGAATATGGTCTGAGTTTCAATATAACTCGCATTCCCCTAATATCCTTCCCCGAAACTTTTAACGCGATGGCTCCGGATAACATGCAAAGTGTCACCGTTTGACCTATAAACTTAAAAGCACTAAACCGCCCTCCTTTCGGCAGTAAAACGGACCGTAAAACGGGACAATGTCATACGGATGTTGCTTCCACGCCACTTTGAGTTGAAACGGCCATGGGCAATTTTTTTATGTCCTACAGCGAACGGCTCACAGAAAAATAGAATTTTCAGGAAACTCCGTATTACGTGAGAGAGTTTTGCATTCGCAAAACATCAAAGCACTCATGTCCCATCACTACGGGGCTTTTTCGCAATTCTTTTAGCACACAAAAGAATAATTGTCGTATGATTTTTTGCTATGTTTAAACCTTTTGGTTTATTAACGTAAGAGGTAAGATGGAATGATGTCTGTCTCGGTTTGTTAAATTCGCATAAAACGAATCTGAACAAAATGATCCAGGTTTTATGAGTAACGAGAATATTAGGAGCAATATAAAAGGCTAAAGTAATGTACATATATCAGCGTAAAATATATATAAATTAAAAAATAGATCAAAAAAGCCACTGTTAACAACAAGCATCTTTTTAACGTCACGTCATTTTATTTTATCACGCTAAATAAAAAGAAAAACAATGCACTTCTAGGTTGTCTTGTAGTTATTGAAATTCATTATTGCTCACATTAAAGTATGCATGTACAATCAGTTGACTGAAACTTAACTTATTACCTAATTGCGGGCAAACGGCCTTATCTCCATAAGCGATCTCTTCCAGGCAACCCTGTAGGAAGGGAGAGGTAAAATAAATAAAAAACAAATAGCAGGGTAACAAGAAAAGTAAAAAAATAAATAAACATGAACAAGAATTACTTATAATAAAGATTCAATACACATTTGAACAGAAGCGTCTAATTAGAATCGAGGTAAACATAAGCAATACATACAAAAATATAAACTTACATTATACATAAGTATTGAAACAAGGAGAAAAGTCAATTTAGCAAGCGACTTTGTTCAGAAAATGGCTTAGATTTGAACCCCTAAAGTAACCAGTATATGTGATATCTTACAAACAACAGCACACTATATGAAATAATAGTTAAGAGGAATCTATTAAGATTTTTGTATGCAAGTTGCATACAAAAATAACTTAAAATATAATTGCTAATACTAAAAGAAATACTTAAAAAAGATTTTGTCGTTTTGATGTTACATCACAGGTGACAGACACAATAGTAGGATTGGGTATAAAAATATACACATGTAATGAATATTACACCATTGTGTACTTTATAAAAATTCTGAATCTCTACGTTTCTCGCAGCTGAGCGTAATTTTATAAGACTAAATGTGTGACTTTCCCCTATAACAAACGCAATCACTGCAATATGAGATTTAAACGACCTTATGTTATGACAAATTGCCACGCGTTTTTAATATTGTATGATTTACGAGAAGTGTTTTCATGAGTCTAAAGCACTTTCATTTATTAAAAACCGCACCTAAAAGCCAATGTATAAACGTACTATAAGCCACAACAATGACATTTGTTTTGTAGATGTCTACGTGATTTCATGAAATGAACAACCCTTTAAGGTTATTGCAATGTTATATACTTTTTGTATACATTGATAAATCATATTTGACATGTTGATATTTCTGTTTATTTTACACTAATAGTTGTCAGCGGTTTCAGTCGCAATTTTGTAAGTAATGTTATTATAGTATTACTATAATCCTCTATATAAATTAAAAATAGCTTAAGTTACTCTCTATACCATCAGCTTTATGCCAGTCCAAGTCTCGTCAGTATTGTCGCAGCCGTTTTGGAGATAATCTACCGAAAGAGACAGATAATCAGACAGACAAACATTAAAAAAATTGGGTCTTCTTCTTCCTCTTCGTCTTCTTCTTCCTCTGGTATGTTTATTACTATCGTATAAATTTCATATGAAAAATTTTTAAGGCTCTTGTTTTGATCTAACTAACATACACTTATGCTTTATTTATATGTAAAAAATACCTGTAGATAAAAGAAATACATAAATACCTTGAAACATTTTTGTTGTTATCTTACTTATTACTAATTGACCGTTGTTAGGTCGCTTATTTTTTATTTAAAATAAATTAGAGCTAAAATATTTTTTGTCAAACTGAATTTTCTAAACTCGATAGACCATCTTTTATGTCTAAAAAACGCTAATATACTCAAATTGCTAATTTCATATTATATAATTGCAAAAAAATCTACTACTTCATTTAAAATATCGTAAAAATACATTTACAATTTTTAAAGAATCATCTTCAGTTTCAAATACACTATGTGAAGAAATAACGTACTATGTTCTCGTATATACTACTGCACTATGAATTTATCAACTACATAATACTAAGGAAAATAATCTATTTACTAAACCTTGTCGGAAATTCGCCGTTGTTTTCGGAGATATACGGAAGTTTTGGAGAAAGAAACGTCACATGATCTTTCAGGAAGCGAAATGCCTTAATCCCGTAGAGACAACCTGAAACTTATGAAGTGGTTTACCTTGTGGTACTGCCACGTTTTATACGACCTTGTTATACGAATCTTTTAACATTTGCAGACCTTGTAATATATCATTTAACAATGTGCAAATTTTGAAAAAATTAAAAGAAGTTTCATAAAAAAACTCTCAGCAATGAGGATATATATTTTAGGCAATATTTTTTAATTACTTTTTCGTATTTTTTTATTTCTTTATTTATTGTTTTCTTTATTTTTTTTATTTATTGTGTAAAAACTGTTATAGTCAGATTTGTCTTACAAAGTGAAAGTTTCGTATACTATAGGCGGTGTATGTATTTCATGTAATGCATTTTTTTAAACCAGCCGTTGCCTGCAGTCTTTATCGCAATTTTAAGATTTAAATTTGTATACGGTAAAATAGATATTCGTGCGATTAGGTATCGCACGAATATCATAAAACCATTTTTTATTTTTTCGACTTTTAAGCGGCGTATCAAACGAAATCGAAACATTTGTATACCAGAATTTTAGATAAATCAACACCAATGTAACTGTGAAAACTACATCCATTTTCAAGCAGTAGTTTTTTTGTGATTCGCGTACAAAATTATAAAAACAGACACATAGACAGAGAGATAAAAATACTAAAATAAATTCTTTTTGGTTCTACTGCTGTTAGAACGTCGGTTTATACATTTTTTTAACATCTATGTATCTACATTTGCTAGTTACAATTTTATTATATGTATAGATAATTAATTCTCTGTCGTCTCGTTTTAAAGACAACAAACATAACACAAAATACGAATATAAATTTTCCCAGATGATAGACTATATCAGATAGGTAACATCTTATAAAAAGCTTTTTAGGGAGGTACTGCCATCAAACACTCAAAATGTCTCGCTGAATAGGTATCCCTACCCTCTTTTCGTACTCCAATTCTAAAGATTTCTATCATCTTCTACCCTACGACCTATTCTTGTCAAAAATGGCAACGCATCTGCAACTCTTCGGATATGGTAGATTCAGTGAACCTTATATTCGCTTGTTACTATCTGTCTGTAAAAACCTAAAAGTTCAAAAATGAATTGAATAACTGATACCGTACTATATGACTAATTAGACCACACCTTAAGAAACTTAATCCAATTCGGACCAGCCTTCTGTAATGTGTCAACTACTTTGAATTTTTTTTAGTTAATTATCAGTGGTCAATTTGGGTTGATTTTGTAAGCTTGCTATACTTATCGATCTGAGTTCGGTTGATCTAGAATATAGAAACCCGATTATTATTTTTACAATAAAACAAGTAATTAGGCGACTTTAATTGTATGTGGCCTAGTCAAGAAAATAAAAAAAATGTACCAAACAATTTCATTCAATATAATGTTCATTGTATACCTA
>DWHK01002313.1:0-10082 GCA_018247855.1 Graphium androcles
ATGCATGTAGCATCGCATTTTCTCTCGCAAACATTAACATCCGGCGCACACTACTATATTTCATTTTTGGCATCATCCTTGTCATTCGATAGCCGATCTAACAAAATACTTCTTTTAAAGTACTCGCAAATGCTATCGTACAGAATAGATGGCAATTTGCTAATAACAATCGAACATTATATTTTTTATGCATCTACCATATTTCAGGACAAATGCAACAACTACATGAGTATTCTCATTGATTTAGAATATACTGATAGATCGGCAATAAAAAGAGATAGCCTATAGTGTACATCTGCGCCAGAGCGAGATAGACAAACGACGCCGATTTTTTTACACGCCATCGGTCTGTAACAGGCTAGTGACATTTGCATCTAAAATACATTATGCTTATTTTTATATTACACGTGAAATGTATAATTTTAAAGGGTTTCTTTCCTTGCCGAGCTACATCCAGGCACAGTACAGATAACCATTATGTATTACGTATAATTAATATAAAAATACACGTTAAAGCGCAAGAAAATATAAAAATAAGAAACATTTATTTTATAATGCAAATGTCACCAGCCCGTTATTGCTCGATAAGGTGTAAAAAGCGGCGTAATTTGTCTATCTCGCTCTGACACAGACGTTTACTATAAGCTATCTCTTGTCATTGCCGATCTATCAGTTTGTTCTAAATCTATGGCGAGTACCTATTTATATGAAACTAGGTGTTTTCTGACATTTATGTATAGATAAACTAACTCGGAAATAATTTTAGATTTTAAGTTTTTATGACGGAGTTATAGCAACGATTGTATCCTAAATATCTTTTTAGTTTAATCATATTTAACCTCTAGCAAATGAGTATAATGTTAGACCTGTATATATATATATATCGGTTTTTTAAAGGTAATCATGTGATCTTAGCCATTAATAACATTTGGCCATGTGAAGAGCACTATTCATTGTTACGTTGAGATTTATTGTAAACTTTAAATTTATTCCCGTCTATTTTCGAATAGATGCGTTCTTTTCATAACGTAATGCAGTAGCTTGAAGGATGACGTCTAGTCAATAGTTTACTAATATACCCTTAATTTAAGAATTTTTGATATATTGATGAGTTCTTGCAAGTCGAAAAATAATTGCTCCTTGTTTTGCCGTGCAGCAACTATGTAAGTACCAAGAAACACCCTGCAGAGGGCTTGGTATGTTGTATTACTATTATTTGCACGAGATTGGCTACTATTATCTTAGGCCTAACGAAAATAACCTTTAGTTTGTGCTTCATAAATTTGCCGAAATTTATTTATTAATCAGTTAATTTACCGACTTTATGGCGGTTTATTTTTCACGTCTTGCTAGTAACCATGAATGCTGCCGAAGTATTCGAAACTCCGGGTGTTAATTTTAAAAATAAACTGCGAAAAAATCCATCAATTTGGTTTATTTTCATATGTAATAGTAGCACAAATCTCAGAACTCCAATTGTTTTATAACGCAGAGTATCTCCAGTCCCCGAAGCTGGTAGCCCACTCGAACCGTGGGCGACGGCACCGCTCAATAAAATATCACGTTTTCTCCACTCCGGCGAATCCTCCGCGTCTCTTACTTCACAAACTTCGAGAGACAGCACGCCAACGAGGTATTGATTTTTACAGACGCATAAACCTAACGTTGTGTTCACAACTAGTATGATATTGGGAACATTCCGAAATGCACTACTTACAACGGTAGTGCTGCAGAGTAAAGTAGCATTTAATGGCAATACATCGCAGTTCATCTTGACCGCGAAAAGTTGCCAAGGTTAAGCAATGCTACAGCTGTTTATACTTGTAGCTCATTTCGAAATTTGCCCTGTGCATGTTATGTCTATGTTTTATTTGGGTATGTATTAGTGGTAACAACTATGTTGATTGTGAACAAACAAATATAGCTAGCTAATCATGTACTCTTGACGGAATTAATTGTTAAGTTTTTCTATAGTATATTGTGTTTTGGGATCAAATGTTTAATTCGTTAGTAAAATTTAAATTTAAAAACAGCTCATTTGTGTACAAATAAAACAACGAATCGTTTCATACGTTTTATTGCAATGTCCATACTTTTATTACGACTCGTTCTGTGGAAAAATAGAGTATGCAAAAAATCAACACTGAATACGATGGTCTTATAAAATTGCACACAAGACCAGCTGTTAAAACAACAAAATATAGGAGTGTCCTATTATACAAATGTTTTTGCAAGTATAATGTTTATGGTTTTACCTAAATAAATTCGTTGATATTATGTATTTTCATTTGTTTCACACACTAGCAAAACATACAGTACAGACAAGTTGTAATTTATTTGATATAGTTTCGACTGTTGTTCTAGACACCATATTATCAAATAAAATAGAAATAATATCATGCGGTAGGAAAGCAAGGTATTATGAGATAAAATCTACAAGCATATATTTTAAAAATAGTTAACTAAAAGATGTTTCTAAAGACATTCAGTTCTATGGTTATAAAAGCATTGGTTACGACTCATAGTATATCACGATGTAAATAATGAAAAAGAAACATGATTTTGGGACGATGATGATGATGATAACTTTCATGAGATTGAACAGAAACCCTTAAAATAATTGTATTTTTATCCAGATATTGCCAAGTCATTACTTGTATGATCTTTTTATCTATAAATACTAAATGGAAGTTTCTTCGTCAGTATAATCAAACTAACATCATTCCTTTAGTAGTTTTATTTTGTATTTTATCCTTATATAAAATTTTAACCGTTTAATATCATAGCTGTCACAACGTATATCTTTAAGATTGTTATATTTTAAAAACATATCAAAAATTATGAAATCCTTTAATTGCAGAAAATACGATGTCCATTCAATATAATTTTTAAATCGTTTTTTTTTTTATAGTTGAAGGAAGTTATTATCAATATCATTCATATAATCGCAAATATTTTATTACAAGACGGGGACAACAATACGACAATAAATAAATAACTTGACAATATTAGTCATAAACCAAACAGTGTGCCATTTGCACAAAAAGTACGAACAATTTTGGCAAAAGTTTTTAAAATGGTAAGTTGGAAACGTATTAACTTTCCATGGAAGTATTGTAAAAGATACAGCATGTAGTGAAGAATCTATTAAGGTTTTGTGATAATTCGATGAATATGAATGTTTGTATGCACTTTGGGAACGTATATTATTTATACGAGATAACATTTATTGTCGTATGAAATTCCCTACCCTGTATAACCAGAGGTATATAATATAGATATTTACTTCTTGTTATATACATTCAGTTTCTATGCTTATTCCGAACTTGTATCTTTATACCATAAACTTACCCATTATGAATGTATACAAACCAAATTAATCTCTCCGCATTGTCACGTTCACCTTCCCGCCATATCCCACATTCCGTCGCGTTTTAACATTTTACTAATTTGTACTTTTTTGGAGTTGACACTCTACTCCGACCTTCAACACAGATCGACAAAAATAGTGACGTCATCAAAGATATCAGAGAGAAAACACGATGGAAAAATTCAATGCACACGTGATATCAACAGTAAAAAGTATCACATCAATATACAGTAACATCAGGGCAACAAATGGTGAAAATGTAGCACAGAGTACATCAAATTAGGCATTACCAATAAAATATATAGACTTAAACAAAAACTGTCAAGTGATATATTCAAATAAAATAAGAAAAAATATTATATCGAGGTAAATGGCAGTAGCGACAGAGTATACAGAGTCCATTTATAGTCTGTAAGTTTTTTTTAATCTGTCGCACAACGTTCCAATTTGCCAAATGTAAATCCGCTGTGAAATAGTACATAGAACAATTGCCAACATCATGTTTATCTATAAACTAAAAATCGAAATAAAACATAGGAATAATATATCGTAGAACAGCTACCACAGTAGTGACAAGATAAAACTGTATGAAGAAAAACAACACCCTAAATCAAATGCTCATAAGTAATAACTTGTTAGGCAACGAAACAGTGTGCAATATTAATATAAGAATGATTCGGTTGCCTAAATATATCGAAATAGAAATAACACACAAAATCAAAGGAAAGCACATGACATGAAATATCTTATAGTGCAAATCGGCAGTTCATCAGATTATAATGTCTATCGAAATCAGAATAAAAAAAAAATAAAAAATTGTTCATTATAGGGTAACTTACCTCGACGGTCTGTAATAGAAGTCATGATTATAAATAAAATGAACACAATTCAATCAACATACACTTTATATCTTAACATTAATACATTGACTCGGGGAAGTCCCGTGTGGCGAAGTCGTGTTTTTTTAAATTAAGAAAAAAAAAATATGCGATCCGTTATTTAAATGAACAATTTCACTCGAGGAATGTAGGTCGACTTACATTGCCTTGGCTTTTCCATCTTCAACATGCGCCAATTTCTGTTATTTTCAAAGCTTACGATTCTTCTTTATAAAATACATATTCTAATTTATGTAACTATCAAAATATTTGTGTTCGCCTTCGTTAGTAACCTAGTGAGCTCTAGAGAGGTCAGTGACGCGTTATCGAAATACTTAAATAACCCTATTCTTACATCTAGACATAATTGTTAAGTTTATAGCGTACGGAGAGATCGTCTTCGAATGTGGGACGACATTCAAAACGTTTCGATTCTACAAACGATACAAAACTACACCGAAAAATGCGACCATTCGAATAGTCCCCCTCCGCACGTTTTCACCGGATATTACACGTAATGAAAAACAAAAAAAAAAACGAACCCGGTCAAGTCACAATATAAGGGGTGTATTAAACTAATCACGCAATACAGTGCATTTACCTCGAATCCGCAGCGGCGACGTATGAATTGTCACAACAACGCTTTCACATTATATTTTTCCGTTTCCGTCTCTCACATTAGCTCCGTCGGATTCTTTTCCGTTTACATCGTTCTTTAAAGGCAGTGTGGGCATTCTACACTATAGACCTGGACAGACTGGCATGACAAACATCAATACATGTATCGGGCACAACATATGTTACGAATCAAAATAAAAATACATACAGAAAGTCGGTATTATATATATCAAAACACAATCAACATTAGAATAGACCACACAGCCGTGAACTAAGTCAGAAACGTGTTCGAAATTTGTTGAGAACGAAAATTAATTCATAATCTCACATTGACAAATATTATGAAACTGCCGGATCCGCAAGAAATAATTGCTATAACGTGAAACTATATGTCTTAATTTTCTTTCTAATGAACATTATTTTTTGCGGGTCGAACGCTTACGGCAATTGGTAAGAGCGTGTTCTTATAATAATATTACAATCTAAAATGGAGAGGTTTTCTTCTGGGTCGCCTACGGGACTGGTTCCTTCGGGGCTCTGCAATCAGACAAACAGAAAAGCATGGCAACACAGTTGGTAATTTTATTATAATATTATCATTTCACGAGGGCAGGCAACCCCGGCACTGGCGAGCCTACATCTGCAACACTACACACACTAATACAAAATCGTTTGACAAAAACATCTAATATGGTCAATAACTACAACACATGTACCCGCACATTGTATTCAATAATAGGCTTATAATATAATAGAACGGATTTTTATATATGTATATACCGCATGCAAAGTACTGAAAGAGAATTGTAATTAAGACATGCTCCTCAGTATATCAAAATATACACTTAATATTTTCAGCATGTAAAATTATTATATGGTGTAAGAATTAAATACTTGTCAATATCATATATAAACGAAATTGTGAAAAAAACGAACATGCATGGATGAAATATTACATAACATGTACCAGACTTGGGTTTTTTATACACATTTAAAATTATATTAATCAAAATATTATTTACGTGTTTGCATAGTGATGAAAAGTGAGCATTATTAAACTAAACAATGTCAAAGTACACAAAAAGTGTGATAGATTAAATTTAAATACAAATTAAATACTTTGCAATGTGAACTTGGTAAGTGAGAAAGTAGCTAAAACACCTTATTTACCAATAAATATTACAAGTCCATAAAATATTGTGTTATATTATACAAGTATGTCATAGTATGTCATTAAATATTTTATCTACAATCTAACATAATCTGATCTTTTTGTTTTATTTATAGAGTTAGAGGCCAAAACAAATTGCTTCTAAAATATTTTTGTTTCATATAATTTTTTTTGTTATAAAAATTACTTTCTCAGTTAACAGAATATAATAATGATTAATATATGGGATTGAAGTGTGCAATTTTTAAATACTGCTTTTCTTCTTAAATAAAAACAGAACCCTAACAATGCAAATCACACACTGAACCATGAGACCAATCTGTTTAGAAAGAGGTATAGTATAGAGATATTTATGTATGCATGTAAATAATTATATAGATTCAATGGTGTAGCTAATATAAAAAGATATATGATATACTTAAAAGACAATAATATTATACAAAGAACAAATCCTTTTTAAACACACAACTCAGTTCTTCACAAAACATCAAACAATATAATACAAGAGATATATTTAGAAGCTTATGACATGCTACAATCAATTCATTTAATAAAAAAAAAAGAAAAGAAATATTAACAATATTTAAAGAAACATCATATTATAAAATACAGATAATGTGTATCAACAATTGAATATTCATTGATTTCATCTTCCATAAGAAATACTATTTTATTAAACTTTACATCAAGTAACAAAATTTGAGAAATTCATGAAACTGTTTGGTATATTTGTGAACTAATTTCTAGATAATTGCATATGAATTTTATAGAAAAATTAGTTTCTTTAGAGTGTAACTTAACCATTCTCACTATGCACAGAGATCAGGCTTCTTATATTTTGATTGATTTTAAATTCTCTTTTTGAAATTTTAATGTATGAATTTATTTTTATGTTTTTCTACAATTAATAACTAAACATGAAAGGAAAGAAAATTAAATTGTGTAAAATATGAAAATTGGGTGAAGCTTTGTAGTATGCATAATGTATGAATCATTTAGAGTAAAATTCTATCATAGAAAAATATCAATAGTAAAATAAATGGCGTTCAAGTTAGCTATCATACTTTGTATCATACAAATTTAATTAGTAATAATATGTCTCTAATTGAAATACTGAAACTTGTTAAATATTTTAATTTGGATATAGTTTTAAATGGCAGGTATGTTCAAATTATCTTTTTTCTAAATAAATTTAAATGCTTTTTAGTCAGTTTAATAATTACCTATGATATTAATACATTTTTGAATACCATTAAAATATAGACCTCGTCAAAATAGCTTAATGAGTGCTAGAGTCTACTACTCCAGAAGTTTTTTTGGTTTAGCTACAGCTTTGGTGTTAGTTGCAGATGACAGAAAAAATAACAATAAAATTCTCGCGACTCCTAGGCGAGTTGTTTATGAAAAATTAATTGAGTACAAATAAGATTAAACATATAAAAGAATCTCTTTCTTTATTTAGAAGCCTTATTATACTTTTAGTCCACCTATGGTCCGGTTTAATATAAGTATTTGCAAAAGTACAGCAACTGATTGTAGAAAAAAACCCAATCAAAATTATTTCTACTTAATAATGATTATAAGTGAATAAGGTACAGAAGAGAAACAAAAATCATCTTAACAAAACAAAATTCATTATTAAGCCAGGTTTAGGAAGCACTTCATATGAGTTACTAAACAGAATGCAAAAAAACAAACAAGAAAATACAGTCTATTTATAGCTTAAAAGCCAGGTTTAATAGGAATGTGGGAATTTGTAGCTTTATAGCTAAGTTGCATAAGTATGTAGATTTCTTAGTTAAGAATGAGTAATATACAAAAGATGAAACAATAACTAACAAAAAATCACTATATTATGAGCATTAAAAGTTCATAGGTATGTGGATATCATTTGTTGAGAATTAGTGAATGAACATCTTATACAAAAAAAGTCCACATTTATAGCCAGCCTTTTACATTTAAAAACCTAAACCAGGTTTATTATGTATGCATAATTAAAATGAAAAAGATGATACAAAAAATTTATGGAAAATCTTATACAAAATGAAAGCCCTGCCTTTATAATATTTTATAACTGGGTCTAATAAGTAAGTATGCAAACAATACTCAAAAATAAATCTCTATTAAAACAAATATTTATAATCTTATATCCCTTTAATATGTACATGTATGTATTAAACTGATAAAAAAAACAATCTATTTGTATCCTAAATGCTGGTTTTCATATATACATGTGGTAGTGTTTGAGTTGGCAAATATGTAACCATACAGAAAGAAATATCTAGATTCATAGTCTTATAGCCGATGTAATAGCCCATCACTACTGACATAGTGGCAAGTCTTTGTTAAGTGTTGGCGAGTGTGTAAACATGCTGAAAAATATCTAGATTTGTAGCCTTACAGCTAAGTGTAATAGCCCACCGCTACTCACATTGTGGGATGTCCTTATTAAGAGTTGGCGAGTATGTAAACATGCAGAAGGAAATAACTAGATTCGTAGCCTTATAGCCAGGTGTAAAAGCCCATCGCTACTCACATTGCGGGATGCCTTTGTTAAGAGTTGGTGTCGTGTATGTAAACATATGAAAGGAAATGTCTAGATTCGTAGCCTTATAGCCGGGTGTAGTAGCTCATCGCTACTCACATTGTAGATGTCTTTGTTAACGAGTTGGCGAGTATGTAAACATACAGAAGGAAATATCTAGATTCGTAGCCTTATAGCCGGGTGTAGTAGTCCATCGCTACTCACATTATTGCTGGTGGTCGGGCGCCTGCGGGTAGGCGCCGTAGGGCGCGTACCCTGGGTAGACGGGTGCTCCTGGGGGATACATGGGGTAGTGCGCGTTGTACGGCATCGTGGGCGTGGGCGCCGGCGACTGCGCCACGGGCGACGGCGTCGGCGCGGCGGTGGACGCGGGCGTCGGTTGTTGTTGTTGTTGCTGTTTGGAAAAAATTTCTTTTTAAGTGTTCATATATAAAGGGTGGCAATATGACCAAATGACTTAGCCTCCACTGTATGTTTGTTAAAATAAATAAAGTCCTCCTAACCGAATTTCGGCCACGGCGACCAATCTACTAAGAGATCAGCCAACTGCGCAGTAGATTTTATAGTGCACAAGTGTACACGCAGACACATTTCACAGTATGGCAGAAGGCCCCATATTCTGTTTGTCTAACAAACCAATATTGAAACATATTTCTGTGCCCAATTTAATCTAGTTCTCAATTTGACTGTATTTTATTATGTTTGTTACTTAGGAAACTTTTTACTGGGTGAAACCAATTTTTATGATTCTTTTTTTATCTGAAAGTTGGAGCTTCCCCTGTGGTTCCATTTAAATTTAAATAAGATCTGACAAGTAGTTTTTAAGTTATTAATCAAATAGTTGAAGTTGAAATATGTTACGAAACTCCACCTTTTAGGCGGTTGAAGTCGTTTTTTTCCAATTTTCTGTGAAAATAATACCTGTTATTTTAAATCGGTTCAAAAGTATACTATTGACCGCTCACCTTGAGCTTTATCTGCGCCTCGATGGCCTCCGCCTCCTTCATCTTGCCGATGCTGCGGTAGTACTCGGCCCACTGCGCGCTGTAGTCCGCGCCGCCGCCGGCCACCGACGCGGACGCGGACGAGGCGGCGCTAGAGGGCGCGGGGGTCACCGCCGCCGTCGTCGTCGTGGCAGCCGCTAAACATACATTTAATATATTATATATTACCTATTAAAGACAATACAATTGCCTCCGTAGCCTAGTGGTATAGGGCCGTGCTTTACAAACCGGAGGTCGTGGGTTCATATCTCGCGGTAGGACAATAACTTTGTGTTAGTATTTCTCAATTGGGTTAGGACAATGCGGGCTGATCACCCGATTGTTTCAAAATGAAGATGATCCATGCGTCGGATTTCTTTCCGGTCGTGTCGGATATCCGTCCCATGAGGCTATGAGAGTAAAAGAACACATAGTGCGCTTGTGTCTGCGCGTACACTTGTGCACTATAATATCTCCTGCACAGTTGGCTGATCTCAGTAGAGTTGCCGCCATGGCC
>DWHK01002314.1:0-10082 GCA_018247855.1 Graphium androcles
CTGCGCCTGATCTCTCTCCGGTCGTGTCGGATATCCGTCCCATCGGGCTACGAGAGTAAAGGAACAGAGAGTGCACAGGAGGACTTTATTTATTTTATTTACTACTAATAAGTACTGAATAATTAGGCATAGGCTGTACCTTCTTGATCAAGTTAATAAAAATTATTTATTCATATTAATTTTAATAATCAAACTTAGGCCAAATTGTAAGGTATAATAAAACGAAGTAAAGTTAAGTAAGCATTAACATAGGTACTTGGTACTTGTGTACTTGTTTTGTTTACACATAGTCGTATTGCCAATGTTAAGCAAATATTTGGATTAATATGTTGTATGTGTGATATGGAAATTTTTCTGATGTAAATACGAAATTACGTAAATAAATCTATTGTGACTTATGTCCAATAGGGTTCAATGACGTCTAATAAATAAACAAAACTTATAGCAATTCAAAACTGTAAAACAAAAAGTGTAGTAAACATTTAAATAAAATGAACAAGTTCCTTAGTACAGTTTATTATTTTATCTTAGGTAAGTTCTCTTACACTTAAATAACATTTTTCTAAAGTTATAGATTAATTTTTACATATTTTTTTATATTTTAGTTAAAACTTCATCGGGACCTCATATTTTGTATTTTGTTTTCTTATATATATCAGCAAACACTATATTTTATTTACTCTCCCTCAAATTATAAGATGAATATTGATTTAAAACATTAAATTTTATTAACATTTTGACAAGGCTGAATAATAAATTATTTCATAAAAGTTCGTTATTTGCATCAAGGAATATATTTAAAGCTTTTTTAAAAGAATTATTAAATTGACTTAAGAAGGAATAAAGAGACAGCCGCTATCTTTAAAAATCAGATAGCATTTAAAGTAGTGTCATAAATTACATTATCTGCTATTTTTTCCACTAGCATAATATTATTTCAACTCATGAATCTAAGTCAACGTCGCATAGGCCAGACGTTAACACGAGTTAACTCAACTTTCCATATCAATAATCAGATTTTAGTTTGATCATATGATAAGATATTACGCAGCTTGAAATATTATTTGTCATAGGCGTACAACTTTCAATCCAATACAATTGATGCTAAACATTGAATATTTAATTTAATCAGACATTTCAATCTTTCGCTATTTATCAACTGCCTCTTTTATTGAGTAAATATGCTCTGTTCACTATAATTTTTTTGTAATCTCTTGCAACTTTATATTTTTATTACTACTATCATTGCGTTATTTGGGACAATACATAAACACGAGATCTAAAGGAAAATATAAATTTGAAAACTAATTTTTACGATGGCGCTTCCACTCGGTAAATTTTGTACATGATGATGCCGAATTTTATTTTAATACTTAACTTATAATGAACGTGTCCGCAGTTTCTCTTCTTTTACTCTCTAATCTAGGGAAATATGTATTCATAATTGGAAATAGCTCAGAAGCAAGGAACGTTACATCAAACAACACAATAATTATAATAACCAGTATATGCAGGCCATCGCTAAATGTAGTCAACAAGTGGCCAGCTTAGAAAAGTTCAACGAATGCTGTATTTGACTTCGTTATGAAAGGTAGATATGTTACTATGAACCCGAAAACAAAAGACAAATTGCTCAGTGGCCGTTTCCTTTTGAGGTTAGGCCAACTAAGGTAAATAACGGTAGAAGTCAAGGAAAGCAATGATTGTCCCGTTCTTTGGTCGGAACGGTCATTTCGCGACAGTTGTGCTAGAAGATGGAAGGACAGTTACTGCAGATGTTGACTATTGTTTGTCTGTTGTGCTGGAAAACGTTCGACAGGAGCGCCCTTGAAACAGAATCCTCCATTACCACGACAACGCTTCATCGCAAAACAAGCAATTAATATTTGACTATGGCAGGTGTCGTGATAATGCGTCATCCACCATATAGTCCAGGCCTGGCGCCCTGCGACTTTCATTTATTCCCAAGAACCAAATATAAACTATGAGGCATTTGCTTTACGAGCTCTAAAGATGCGGTGAGCTCGTTCGTAAATGTTATAGAAGAGATACTTTTAAAGTAAAAAATGGGCCCACTGCTTTTCTCAGTGGTAGAGCTACGCGAAGGCTATAAGGAAGAACTGAGACTACTTCGAAAACTTAAAAACATCGGAACAACTTAAAAGTATCGGAAACTTTTTACATTAACCAGTTTTGTATTTTCTAAGGACTTTCAGTGCGTCCCACGTATAATTCTATAATTCGTTAGATCATAAATTAAAATCACTTTAAAACGGTAAAATTTGACTAAAATACGTAAATCGTTTAAATGTGGAAAAAGACGACGTTTTAATTTTGTTTTAAAATCGGTCAGAATTATTTTTTATTCTCTACCATTAATAATTATATCTCTCACTATATATCTCCGTGGCCCAATGGTATTTATTAGCTTACGCTTAATAAACCAGAGCCGTGTGTTTGAATCACATAAAGGCAATAAATTTATGTTGTTTTTTTTTTGTTGACATGATTGAGACACTATAGACTCATTACCCGACTGCCTAAAATATGATGATTCAGGGGCTAGTTGGTATATTTTGCTACATGTGCTCTCTCTCCCTCTCGATCATGGCGGATAATTATCTTATAAAGCTATAAAAAAAATAAGAGATTGCACCTGTGTTGGTTTATGTCCTGTTCCACGCTCTTAGCTTCTCTTGTATGTTGACCGCCGTAAATGAATTTCTTTCTACTGCGCCGCGACTGAATTTCGTTGTAGTATAAGTACTGAAAGTAGGATTTTTCCGCCAGGTGCAAGATTTCTGATTTCACCCGGCTCTGACAATGAAATAGGGATATCTGGTAATTTCGGCGCCCCTATAGAGTCTGCGCACTATGCCTGGGCACCTTTGGCACCGCGCAGGTTTAGGCACTTAATGTAATGTAACTTGAGTTATATTGTTGATTCAACATTAGACCGAACTATAGGATATGCCTACGAAAGTGTTCATCTAGCCATGGCAAGAAATAACGAAGGTTAAAAAAATGTCATTTAAGGGAAACAAAGGAAGTCGATAAGATTGTGTCGCAGGAATGTAATCATAAACAAATATATACAATCATATCCTTGTAAACAGTCCGATATCTCTCGATGTTCCTTATCGGACCTTATTATGTTTTGTATGGTCTATGTCGACCAAAGCTCGAGGTTGTGCAACGTTTCGCAAAACGCTTTGCGCCTCCGCGGACGACAATACCGTGACAACCGTCGAAGGCAGATTCTTGTTATCTTATGAATAATGCCGATTATGTTGGGCAAACACGCACGCACGTTTAAGTGCATTTTTCACGAATCTTCATCGTTCACAGGGTGAGCGGAAATTGTTGGTCCAATTAAAATTTACAACATTGCATATTTTTTAAAATGTTTATTGATATATTATTACCGGGTATTATAATATTAATTATTATTATTAACGACACTATCAACAAGCCATAGATAACCTAGTCATAAGATGAAAGATGCCATGCATAATATATCATTTGTACCATATTGTAAATGATAAATAAAAATAACATTATGAAGCCGTGAAAAGGTCTTTTCTCTGAAGTCATTAATTTTGAATATGAATTACGGTAAACTAAGAAAGTTTTAAGTCATAGTGGTATAAGTAAAAATATATATTAGTTATAATATAATATCTACACTACTATTTAAAAGAGGAAAGATTTGTATTTCTGTGTGTGTGTATGTTCGTAATGAATTAACTCAAAAACTACTGGCCGATTTTAAAAATTCTTTCACCATTGGAAAGCTACATTCACCTTAAGTAACATAGGTTATATAAATATAAAAAAAAATTTATGTCCACCCGTGGGAAGCCGGGACGGGCCGCTAGTATTATAATAAAATAGAGAAAAACGACTTAAGACACTCTTTGTTATATTACCAATACACCAATTAAACCGTTTAATCTTCGTTGTTTTATCATATCCAGACATTGAAAGAATGCACATTTGTGACAATGATTGCATTTTTAAATTTATGTAATGGTAACCTTTAATATCCGCTTAAAGTAGATATTTGATAAATTATTCTTGTCAATATTTTTAATGCACGTTTATCCCTGACGAATTATATGATTGCATTGCCTGATTTCTTTACATATTGTTTAATATTAGACGTTTTTTTTTGATATTGCTTTGTTCGATCTTTGAAAAATGTGTTATGAAAACTCCATTTTTACCACTTTATTTATATACTAACAATTTGACAAGCGGTACAAGAAATGGTGCGTGAGATTCGTCAACGGCTAATATTTCGGTCGTGTTAGTAATTTGGGAACAATGAGGAAGAACAAAAAAATAATCTCCGGCTAACTCACTTTATGGAGATATTTAGTCAGGCAAGGCTGGGTTGACATTTCCTCGGACGAGCTTGCTATTTTAACAAGAACTGTATTTTTATAGAAAAAGTTGACAAGCGAGTAGTAGCAGACGGTTCGCCAGGAGTTAAGCAACTAGAATGGACTCTCGACACATTCGAAGGGATGCAAATAATAATCTTTGTAGAAATAGGGCCTCGGTCTGAGAAGAGATGATTATATAATCGAGAAAGAAAAGGATTGGGATAGGGCAAATAGTAGAGAATGGATTGCAAAAGGGTATACAGCGACCACACAAATCAGACGAATTTTTGATATTTAAATGAAGTACTATACCTACTGAGTGGAGTTACCCGTAAAGTGCAGCAAGATCTTTATGGAAGATTTGATTTTCTTCCAATATAAAATTATGAATTTGTGCCATTTGCAATAGTTATAAATAGTTTTACGACACAGAATTTTACATAAACGTCACATAGAGGTTTGAAATATATATATCTCATATAGGCGTATACATCTTTAATACAGCTCTTGCTGCGCTCATAAAGCTGCTCGCTCGGAGAGGTACTACGGCTTTAAACAAAAAGCTGGCATAAAATAAAGTATGCATAGCTTTTGAGGTTACCGGATCTCCTAACCGATAACCTACCCTCTTCTTTCCCACTCCTTTACCCTCCGAATCCATATGTCCCTGACCTATCCCGCCCAATAACCTGTTCTCTCCATTTTCCAAGAGTGGCAATGCACGCGCAACTCTTCGGATGTTGGTATGTCCATGAACGACGGGTTCACTTAACGGATGTTGGTATGTCCATGAACGACGGGTTCACTTAACACCAAGTGAACCGTCTACTCGCATGCAAACCTTTCTCTATAAAAAAATATCAACCGCAATTTAAAAACACTTCATTGTGCAATTAAGCACTGGCATATCTTATAAGCTGTAGCAACGCATATAGTATGAGTAATACGACATGTACATGTATTTAAAGCCTCTTCCTCGTCGAATTGAACGCGTGCTGAATAATCGATACCCAAATCTGTTTACGCAATAAATCCTGCCAAATGCGTAGAAAGGAAATTCCGTCTGGGGAATATTCAAAATAAACAATACTGCGTAATGCCCATTTATGACCGGTTGCACACTACAGGGCATGTTGGAAACAATCGCGCGTGGATTATAGGACAGCCTGTGTATGCGAGCGGCGCACGAGTCACCTAGATGTCGCGCCTATTGTAACCGCTGTCCGCTGGGTGAGCCGCTGCCGCACCATTACCTCACACCTTCAATATTGGGTTACGAGAATTTACCTCAAGGCCCACTTTTAGAAACAAATACGATGCGGTATAAAGCCGAAGACGGGCCACAATGGCACGCAGTTGAAGTTCAGTTGACCGTGCAAAAATGTACACACCGGCAGTTCTCTTGTTGTGCGGCCTTGTGGGTACGTCTTATGTGGTCACATCGATATTCCATACGTCTTTGGAATTATTTTAGTTTCGATTACCTTATCCACTATTTGATACATAATTTTTTACATATCGAGATATATCTCAAATCTCAGGCTCAAAGTATCTGAATTGAGGCAAAACCAGGGAAAGCGAATATTTTTATTTGAATTGTATTAGACCCACACATTATACTTACGTAATGCTGAAAAATATATTCTTATTTTAAAAATGTATTATCAGTCAACGAGTTGCACAAATTTTGAAGTCTTATTTAACATTTTTGTTAATTTTAGAGTATTAAGTTATACCAAAATAGTAATTTCATATGACAGCCATGGATTAGTTATTTAATAGTATATATTAATAGATTTTTTCTTTTTTATTATAAGGACAATATTTTGTAAAGGTATATCATTAACATTAATAACATCTTTTAAAATTTTCAGGTAGCGCTTTGGGCTACTATGTGCAAAGAGAGGCGCCGTACTTCACTGGACCTAATGATCCATACCCGATCGTGAACAACTACAACCTTCCTCAGGAGCAGTCACAGAAATTGTTCTGGGGCGGTCAGGGAAGCAACTCAGTAGGCGGCACCGGCTTTTGGGCGACGCTGACCAACAAATTTCCATTTTTAAATAACATGTTCGGTCGCATGGAGCTACCGACGGAGTACGGCGTGCCAAATCAGTTCAATACTCAATATTCTGGGCAAGATTTTTACCAGGGGAGAGTATATCAGCCAGGGTTCGCTCAACGAGTGCCTTTTGGCAGGGACGTGGCCATCACTGACGATGCAGTTATAGTAACTCCGCCTCATGTTCCGATTGCACCGCAGCCCATACCACAACCAGCTCCTGTACCTCAACCAGCCCCAGTACCGCAGCCACAACCTTCCCCGGGCTACCATTACGATAAGCCCCAACATAGACTGGAGCTCCCTCAAAAATATTACTAAAATTTTATTACACTAATAACACTTTTACTACAAAAATTTGTAAGCGCATCATGCATAAGCTTTTCACCTTTACTGAATGCTGTAGAGTTTAGAAAGCAATTTTCTTATTTGTGATAATCACGGGTATTCAAAACTGAACTGCAAGAGGCTCTCTTAACATAACTTAAATACTAACAGTATTTATAATTGAAACAATAAATCTTAATTACAAACAAACCTTTATTTATTAACACCCTATATCAAGCGGTAAAATTATCGTTAGTTGTTTAATTAATACATAGTTGAATTTTGTTTTCTCATCCATCCTTTATTATTATCTCATATCGAAAGCTTTTTAATTAGTATTTCAACCCATATTATTACACTGAATCTTTAAAACTAGTTCTACATTTTGTAAATATATTTAAAAAAAACTTGTTTGAATTTTAAATTTGAGTGCATCTTTTAGATTTCTTGTTTAGATCTTACGTCATTGTTGCTAGGGAATATTTCGTATTATTTTCTAAACATTCTGAAATCAGTTGTTTTTAGCCGAATGATTTGTTAGCCGACTCAATTGCCGACGGAGGTGTATTGATCGTAGTAGCCCCTCCCTGAAGAATCCAAATCAACCGAAGAACTAGCAGTCACTGAGCGCGCACCAAGGACTTCACCGTACTGTCGTCGAGCGTTTCCGGCACTGTTCGAAAGCAAAGAACACAATAAAAATTTCGACACGTGTAGCTGTTTCACGGATAGGACAAACCAAACAGACAGACTTAACAAGATAAGTTATTGAATTTTAAAACTTTTTTAAGAAAATTTAATGAAATACCACATTATTTTCACACAAAACTACAAAAAACCTACTTCAAACGCCTTAGAAATGTACATTCATGACAAATTTTTTCAGTTATTTTGATTTCAAAAGCAAACTACTTACATATTTTTTATTACACACACTTAGGATATCTCCTTACCAATAAAAAAAAGAATCATCAAAATCGATTCATAAACGAAGAAGTTATCCGCGAACATACGTAAAAAATGGGACTTTTATAGTACAGTTTTATAGAACACCGATATTTTTGTCACATAATATCAGTAAAAATTAGGTTGACAACTTTATCGCAATCTTGGAAATATTTTATTTTATTTTTTTGAACAATCTTTTTTAAATTTTGAATGACTATTGAATGAATGAATGAAATTAAATGAATCTTAAGTGACCCATTGAGTAACGGATGTTGGTATTTATGCATCTATATGGTTATGTAAACAAAATTAATTCCGTTTTTGGAATCTAATTTATTTTACTAAATATTTGCTAACAACCTGAAAATCATTAACAACAAATAAAGACAGGCCATAAGTTTAATCATTAAACTGATAAAAATGTTATTCAATCTGCATTTAAACGTCCAAAGACAATACTGGTTTATAATTTATATTATGAGTCATTCACTAACATAATAAAAATAGAAATGTTCACCTTGAATCTTAAACACATAAATTTGTATAATAACTGCACAAAAAAATGTTTGTGTCTGCGCTAATTATTTTTACAACATATATTTTAAACAAGCTATTTTCTACGGTATCACCCGCGTAGAAATTTCCTAATTTCATCCTTTTAACTAAAACATCAATATTAAATGCAGAGTTTGTTTTTGTTGTTATGGAAATATATCACTGAAGAGCTGTAAAACATCATATAGCGACGTATGAACATTTTCATACATAAATAGTAATGAAATTTGTGTCTGAAAATGAAGTGTGTGAAAATGGATTATTCAGAATTTCTTTTTGCATGAAACTAGTCTGGACAACCACTAACATTTTTACAAAAAAATTTACAAATTGGTTAAATCGTTTTTGAGTGTGGCTGTGGAGTTTTACGTTGTAATGGAAACATATCACAGACGTACATTCTTCTTCTTCTTTTAATTACAATAGCTCCATCAAGCATGACTTGATGATACTGCCAATGTTAAGGTTGAGGTAAACAGATAACAGGTGCTTAAAATTGGCAGGTAATATTGGCTATTGTAAGGTGAAGATACTGACATGCTTATCCAGTTGAGTTACCTGGGCAAAGATAAAATAGTAAGTTAGTAAATAAATAATTACAAACAATACATAAAAACATATAAAATGTAAGGTACGGTAAAACTACAGCAATAAAAAAAATACAGTAAGGGAAGGGAGGAGAAGGGGATATATGTATATAAATTTATGCTAAATTTTGATTAGGCCAGGTTCATGATTTTATTATTATAAACAGACACTCCAATTTTATATATTTGTATAGATATAAAAAGAAAAAAGAAGATGGACAAGATCAATACAATTATACATATAAATAAAACATAAGTGTCTATTTGTTATGTCAACAATAAGTTATTTTTATTAAATGCGTATGAAAGGATTACGACGCTAATATACAAAGAACCAGTTCTTTTTTATTTTTATACTACTACTGCTAGGCACACTTTATTAATACTTATTTTGTATTTGAAATAAAACATTATAATATAATGGATAGTACTAAGAAGCAAAATTCGATTACATTAATCAAAACGTCTTTGTGTCAAGATGCAATGAAAATACAGTATATGAAGAACCTAAATGAAAGTGAGTTGTAACAGGTAATGTTAAAGTGGCGATGTTATAGTTGAAATATATCGATTTGGCAGGATATGGATTTACCTTAACTTCAACTAGTGCAATCCACTCTAGAGCTTTCGTATTTTATAACCCTTTTATTCAGCAAACTAAACTAAAAATAATTGGCTACCCTACAATTGAATATGCATTAACATAATTTGACAACTATTCTTCGCATTTTATTACACGTAATTCATTGTTTAAGACATGTCGCGTAAGTTTTCTCTCGGCCGTCGTATAAAAAATTGATATTAATATACTGCTTATGAGCATGAAATATTATACATACCTGTATAATTTATACAACTTTACACAATACTTATTTGCATAACGCAATGGATACCGTATTTTAAAATGATCATTACTTAAAAAAAACTTCACAATATGACATCAAACATGGCTAATATTAAAAGCGTCAGACGTAGGATTGGATGATCGATTGATGGGTTACTCATAAATAAATTTACAATAATATATTACTGACCTCAATCACAATGAAAAGTGACAGCTTTGAGGTGTATTTCTTAAAGCAAGCGTTTAGACGTAAGTAGAAAGTAAATCATCCATAAAGAAGTATGTAGTGTTTTCCACTATTTAATTTAAATAAGCTATTCATTATTCGCCATTTTAAAAATTTACTGAAATGTAACGTAACTATATAC
>DWHK01002315.1:0-10082 GCA_018247855.1 Graphium androcles
TCGACAACTCAACTGTGTGGTAATAGTACTGTTGTTACTGATGTAAATTTAAAACAAGAATAATGTATTCCAAAATTCATTGTTGTTTTAAAAGAACAACCGCTGAGTTTCTCGCCATTCTTTTCAGCAGAATCTGCCTTTCCGAGCACCGAGCCACCGGGTAGCTACGAAACTGCAATTATTTTCATGTATTTGACATTTCATAAGAACGCGTAAGCGTCCATGTAAACTAACGTATTTTGAATTTGAATTTCGGACTTCCGATACTTTTTCTTATTATAAACTTATTGCCACTGAGTGGCTATTTAAGGAAATCAATGTGATATAAACTCAAAAACTAAACTTAAGTCCTTCTGACCGAATTTCGGCCACAGCGGCCGATGTACTTTGACATCAGCTAACTGCGCAGGAGATAATATGCGCTGGCACAGGTGCACTCTGTATACTTTTTACTCTTATAACCCGATGGGACGCATATCCAACAGGACCGGAGAGAGATCACGCGAAGGCCGACTTTTTACATGTCCATCCGACATATGGATCATCTTTATTTTCAGACAATCGTTTGACCCTGTATTGCCCAAACCCAACTGAGAAATAACAACACAAAGTCGTTGTCCCCCCGCAGGATTCGAAACCACGACCTCCGATTTGTAAAGCAAGGCCCTTTACCCCTAGGCCACGGAGACAGTTAAAAGAGCAATGCCGATGTGGTATAACTCATGTTTTGTTTCTTCTTAGCCTGAGTTAAGCAAAGCTAAGGTATACAGGTATATAGATACACTATTTGAAAAAAACAATTTATTTTGATAATACTATTTGTTTTAGCTTTCAGAATATTACACACTTCCAAAGTTTCCTCTTCAGGGAGAGTCTTTCATTTACGCGTACGAGTTATTGGAGAAACCGGAAAATATAACGGAAAAGATGAAACGCCAAGCATTTACATTAGCATGCTTTATAGAGACGGTACGTTATTGTTTAGATCTGTTTTCTTGTTCTTTTTAAAAAGCTGCCCTTATTATAAGCTCTAAGCTTGTGTTACAAGGGCATTTTATAAACATAAATTACACAAACACAAACATCCAGATACGAAACAGCTATTTGTAGGTGATACAAATACTTGCCCCGGGAGTGGGAGTCGAACCCACGACCTGTGACGCCGCAGCTAACTTCTTAGCCACTGCGCCAACCGGTCATCATTGTTTAGATGTTACCTTGACTGTAAAGAATAGAAGAAATAATTATTTGTTAAAATTATACGTCTTCTCGTTTTGTGATAAGAATAATTCGTTGTAATCGTTTTGAACAGTGTCAAGCCTATTTCATTATTGCTGACGACATGTGCGACGGAGGGCGAACGCGGAACCAGAAGGTTTGCTGGCATCGGTTGCCCGGCGTTGGCATTACTGCCATAAACGATACAAGCATGCTACGCAGCTTCACGTATCAATATTTGAGACTCAATATTGATCGAAGCATTTATTCGCAAGTTATGGATGTCATAAATGAGGTAAGGACATGTAGGTTTTGACTATCTGTCCAATTTGTAATATAATCCAGGTTTGTATATATATAAACGCTGTCACGTCTTAAAACAATAAGTATAATATATATCTATACATATAAATAAAGTTGAAGTGTCTGTTTTTAATGTCAAAATTAGAGCTTTTAACTTAATGTATATGAAAGTAATATGTTAAAGAACTAATTTTAAAAAAAAAATTGTCTCTCTGCCTGTCCGTCTGTTTGGGTCGGCTAATCTCCGAAACGGCTGGACCGATTTTTACGAGACTTAGACAGGCAGAAAGCTAAAGATATAAGGAATAACTTAGGCTACTTTTATTTTTGAAAAAGAATTTTGGTTCCGTATAAATAAATTAAAACCTAAAAGCAATATCATGTGAGTGAAATCGAAGGCAATAGCTAATATTAATCATAAAGTTTAATACGTAACGCACGTCTGAAAAAAATATAAATTTTTAAACAAAACTGATTGAAAACGTACCAAAATGTTTTCTTTTCTTCTCTTGTTTTTGATTTTTGAAATTGTCCTTTATTTTAGAAAGAGTCTGAGCATTTTATGAAGCTTTATCATATACCTATATCTAGAAATAGTGTGTCCATGGTTCCGTTGTCAGCGCAGTTTGATGTCTTTTGTACAAAATGAAATTCGAAAAAGATGAAACATAAATCTTAAACAGTTTTCCTCTTCATCTTCAGCAATACTTTCGATTAGAAGTCGGACAACGAATGGATATGAGTGCCGCTAAGTCGAGAAACTTCGAACACTTCACCATGGAACGCTATAATCAGAGAGAGTTCCTAAAGTCATCATACTACTGTCTTATCACACCGATACGACTGGCATTGATACTTAGTGATAAGGCTAATGAGGAATCATTCCAAAATGTAGAGGACATGTGTCGTGATCTCGGGATTATGGTGCAGATTCATGTACGTACAGAGATCTTTTTTTTTGTATAGAAAAGGTTGGGTTAAAGGGTAGGATGAGTTAGGATTATTTTAAGGATTTAGTGGGGAAAGGACTGGGAGAAGAGGGTAAGAATGGCCATCCGACAACCCTAAGGCCCATGCATAATTATTTTATGCTGGCTCTGTAAAGGGCAGTGGTGAGCGCGGCCGTAGAAGTGCAGCAAAAGCTGTACGAAGGATGTTAATCTTGCATGTCATTCACAGATCATTTATGATTCATTTCACCTTCATTTAAATTTAATTTTAGATAAGTAAATTAGTAATGAAAAAGTCCTCATTTATAGTTTAATATCTCTAATCTTAGAAAAAATGTATTTGTAGTTTCTTTATGTGGCGGGAGCGACGAATTGTCATCCTTCGAGTGTAGAGCACTTCCACAAGCTTCGCTTTGTGAGGCGTGCAATACTTCCTCTTGCTGCTACAAATATGTAAATCAAACTACGTTAAGGAAGATCAGAATAGTGTAAATGTTTTCAAATGTGACTTTCATCATATTGTTCAAATTGATAATATCACAAATCGCATAACTAATACATACTGTATACATATTGTCACACGACCTCAAGGATGAGCGTCATAAATATTGTTGTAGTATCATATACATGTAATACTTTAACACAAGTATACCTGTTCTTAGTTAAAAAAAAGTAACTTTTGGTATCGATGAGACGCTTTTAGCTTTACCAGCTCAATCAGTTTGAATTAATTTGAATCAACATTTCATTACCTCTTCGTCGGTGGATCATCAGACTATATATGACACTATTTCGTATTTAAATGGTTTGACGCGGCCTAATATTAACTTATTCCAGTTCATTCCAGTGTCTTCTGACGAAGTCAAAAAACAATCCTTTCGATCAAATCCCATGCCGTTGGATGCCGATCCTCGATAATCTTCTCCCTTTAATTACTAATACAATTAATTTTTCTTTCAATATTTGCATTAGTTGCACTATTTAAGAGGAAACATTGTTGATCTTCATTGTGATGCTGGTGAGAGTTTTTTTAAAAAGAAATTCACTATCATCTCGAATGTCGGTTTGTAGTACGATACTAAAGCAGCCAGGTTAAAACATCGGCAAATATTCAATTCGGACTTTGAATATTTCCAAAAAGTGTTATATGATGGACTTCTTCAAATTTTTAACTCAAACCATTTCTATATACGCAAACATTATCTTCTCTAATGATCGAATTAAATAAGGTTTAACATCTAAAACCTTTCAACGCCAAGATAGTTCTGTTAGTTGAACTCTATAAATAGTAACGAGAATAATTTTTTCAGAATGACTTTACCGAATATTTGGAGTTGACTGATTCAATCAACACGCAGAAATCGTGCACAGATATTCAAGAAGGAAAGTGTAGCTGGGTGTCCGTGAAAGCGCTGGAGTTGTGTAACCCTGAGCAGCGAAGAGTTTTCGAAGACAATTACGGCAGTTATGATCCTTCTAAAGTGAAACAAATAAAAAAATTGTATGCCGACCTTCGTTTAGGAGAACTTTATACCAAAGAGGCACAAGTTCGTTATAATAGCTATTTACGAAAAGTTAAAGAGCTGCCCGTCGATTCTGTACCTTCACAAGATTTCTTTATAAAAATCTATGACTTGTTCAGAAATTATTCTGATAACTTATCTAGATATTATTATGTTTAAGTATACAACTTAGTTAGGGAGCCGTGGTCCGTGGTCGTGTCCGAGCGCTCGCCTTTAATTCTATATACTCGAGGCGAACCTGAGTTCAAGCCCCGGTGCCGGCACCAATGAAATTGTAATTTTTTTAATTGCAATTTTAAGTGCTGGTTTACCATGTGCTCGACGGTGAAGGAAAATACCTTGAGGAAACCTGCATATCTAATATGTGAAGTTCGCCAATCCGCACTGGGGCCGCGTGGCGGACTATGGCCTATACCCTCTGTCTTGAGAAGGCCTTTACCCAGCAGTGCGCCAATTTAAAAATAGGCTGTTGCTTTTATACAACTTAGTGTATTTCTAAATAGCTGTTAAAATACCAATAAAAATAGTAATGAATGAAAAAAATCTGTAATTTCTATATGAAACTCATCATAGTGTATTAAATGAAAGAGATCCACAGAATAAATACCAAGTTTTCATGATAAAAGCACAGACTTTGTGTCACTTGTGACTACACACGTAGCGCGCTTAGTAAACATGCGTTGAAACTCCGGCGTATACCTAAAATCCTTGTTTGTGGATTATTTGATGATGATGATGTCTCGAATGATCGATCGAATCGAAATAGATGTCTCGGACGATTCATCATTGCATGCTACAGATTTTCATACTCTTACCACCGAGATACCCTTGTTCTGAAACGAGATGTCATACAATGATAACCGGACCTTGTGAATGAGACTGTGTCTAAACTCTCCGAATGTGAAACCTGTGATAGTAGAATCGACATGTTGTGCACTTGAGTTGGCAAACGTGAGCCTTTACTTGATGAGAAAATGATAACGAAGTTAGCCAATGTGAAATTAAAAGTTGAACTTATTGACAGAGTCCGAGAACTTTTCTTAAATGATGTTGTATTGTCATGTACACCCGAACGAAAGGGCTAAAATCTATTGCATAATTAGGTGGTAGAGTATAACAACCTTTACAGATATTGCTGCACTTCTACGGCCGCGCTCGGCCGAGGAGGTACGACCGCCTTTCATAAAGCCAGCATAAAATAAAGTATGCATGGCTCTTATGATTGCCGGATGGCCATTCTCTTTTCTTTCCCTCCTTTCACACTCCTTTCCCCACCAAATCCATTATATAATCCTAACCCATCCTACCCTTTAATCTATTATATTTTATCCAATTTTCAAGGCTGGCAACGCACATACTACTCTCCGGATGTTGTGTGTGTCTATGGGCTACGGGGTCACTTGCCAACCTTTCCTATAAGAAAAATACATGCAAAGCTTTATAGAAATTCGAGTATTATTTGCAATTTATTCTTTTAAATTTCTCTGGCTATCGTTTGTTGTTCCCTGTATTGATAATTACGTTTTCGAGAGCGCCATAAAATAACTAACATATATACATACATAAGATGTTAAAAACATTACCCCCTTTTGCGTCTCTCAATTAGGTAACATATATAAAAAATATTATGTTTTATATTTTTAAGGTCCCAACCACCAGATATAGACTAATTTCGAGGTGTACAATAGATTAGATTTTCATACAATACTTGTTTATACTTACAATGTGTATAAGGCGTACCCGTAGTAAAAACCGTAGAATAAGTATATGGGCACGTGCCTTCAAATATTCATAGGCAGCTCAAGATCAACCAAGCCAGGAGTTTCTTCATGCATTCCATTATACGTTGATACAAACATTTTCATAATGTTTTTGTTTTAAGAAATTTCATCGTTACTTACCCATTACACAACATAAGACTTTATTACTAAAGTTTTGCACATTAGATATAGATTTCTTGACTTCTTTAACTCTATTAATAGGGGCTGCTTCAACTAGCTTTAATAAACTCGTACATGTACCAACATGAAATTAAAAATATTATAGGAGTTTGGCGCGTGAGCAGTAAAATTTTTTAGGGTTTTCTTATTATTTATTAATATAATGACAAAAATCATGAAACTCAATGTTTATTCATTTTGTCTCTCTTTTTAACCGACTATAACAAATATGGTTTTGTGTTTTTTTGTATGAACGTACTGATCCCATTTGATGTATAAAAGCGTAGCGGATAAAAGATTGTCCAAGACTATAACAAATGAAATCTATAGAGGAGTAAGTCAAAAAAATTTTGGAAATAAAAATATTACTTCAATTTTGAAGTTCATTTACACGGTTATAATTTAAACTCTTTCCAGTATCGCCTTGCCATGTGTACTTGGTGCTTTTCTTTGAACCGTAAATATTGGTTAATTTATTTAAATTTTATTAAATTTATTAACCGCCTTATATATTTACATTTTTACATGTATAAAAACGGAAGCATGAAAATTATTAAAAATTTCTTCACCTTAGTGGAAATGGAAAGAAAATTAAAGTCATATTCAGTACAATCATGACTCAACGTGTTGTCATAGGTTAGTTTTCAAATAAATTAGCTACATTTTGTATAATTTTTTTTTCCTTGTATAAAATAATGAAATCATAATAAATTGATTCTGATATTTAAATAGCTTTTAGATACTACATGTATTTTAACAATACGATAAATATGTTTTTTGTCCGAGCGAGCTGCCCCAATTACAATGAAATTTGGAATATATGTGCATTTTTTTAATTTGTGGCCATCATAATTGGTTCAGTTCTTTTATGAGATATTTTAAAAATGTGGAATAATTTCAAAAATAAAATAATCACGATGTCCGAATTCGGGGCGAACTACTAGTAATTAATAAATAGACTGCAATAATGTCAATGTCTAATTTAGGACCTATAATTTTATTATGAGGCAAATACTGGGCGACCTCAAAAGCTTTAATGCCGCTTCATTAATTTGTGATCGTAAATAGAAAACTTTTTACGCAAATAAAGCATTCCACGTACTCTTCGGTTATACTTCATACATTTACTATCAGACCCGACCAAGCTGTTGTTTTGCTGTAGCTCATTTATAATACGTTAAATTAATATTATCAGAACTGAACTAATAAAAATCTTTCGAGTTGGATCAATTCGATGACCGGATGGCGCAGGGGCTAAAACGTTAGCTGCGGCGTTACAGGTCGTGAGTTCGATTCCCACCCGGCGCAAATATTTGTATGACCTATAAATAGTTGTTACGGATCTGGGTGTTTTTGTATGTGGTATTTTTTGTGGTAAAACGCCCTAGTAACACAAACCTAGAGCTTATAATAAGGATAGCGTAAAAAAAATAAAAAAAAGAAAATTAAATACCACACCAAGTGCAAAATTTCATTAATATCGTTAAGTCTTTCCATAATCTTTGCGAACAAATATGGTACTGAAATTTATATACACATAATTACTTGTTGTGACTGACTGATCATCAACGCATAGACTAAACCGAAACAAATTTTGTACAGTTTTACAAGCGAGAAGACGGTTCACCTGATGTTTAGCGATCCTGTCGCCCATGAACATACACAACATCCGATGAGTTGCGTGTACGTTGCCTGCCTATGAATTTGGATAGAATTTGTGTTTTGAGTAGGCTAGGTCTGGAACATATTAAGAAGGAATGGCTATCCGGCAACCCAAAAAGTCATCCATACTTTATTTTGTGATGACTTTTGTAAAAGCGGTGGTACTTCCCCGGCCCGTGGAAGTGCAGCAAGAACTGTATGATACATGTTATGCTCTACCACGTATGAAATTGAATGCTTTTATGGTGTAAGCATCCGCTAACCAAGGATTTTGGGAAATTTCACCCTTAAAGGGATTAAACAAGGAAAGTACATGTCATAGCAAAAATAAGGCCTATATTTTTACTAGTTGTACTGTTGTAGTTGGGCTTAGTGCTAATAATAAAAAAATGTATTCTTTTTTCATAATCAAACCCGAATTTTGGCAAGAGCCTCTAGTTATTATTTAATAACTACGATTTTTTCTACAGAAATAGACAGGATCTACGTGAACTAAATGCGAACAATTTACTTGTGGTAATACGCTAAAACATTGGAATCGTAATAAACTGTATCATTGCTTCACTTATTTATCCATATAAATTTCATTAAAAATAAGAGGTTACTTGATTTTCTTACTAAAAATATGTTTTTCAGTAATCAAAAAAGTCATATATTTTATTAATTCTAATATGACTACTTTTAATCCCTTAATTAATTTAATTAAATTTTCCCAAAAGGGGATAGCTATCCCACTTAATATGAAAACACACTTTAATTAAGAAAATGCTTATTTCTTAAATCAGTCTTCGTTATCACGTGGGTGGAAATGAAAAACACGTAACGTTGCTATCTTCCTCAGGACAGGCCTCATATATCCGTGTCGTTTATATAAATAGCGTGTTTTCTTATTCCACCCTCATTCACCTTATTACCATTCCGGTGTAACCCCCGACATCACTAGGCATATCGTTCCGTTTAACGAGATAGCAAAGGCAACACACACGTGGCGTTAGACCTCTAACCTAAAAAGAATGCAATAAATATGTTTCTTTATTTATATGATAAACATTTGCTCAGCATTCATGAGGCTTTTCTACCCGAGACGCGAACCTTAATTTGCCAAATGCTAAATTGCCTTAGAGGTTAAGTGAAAAACATTCTAGAACTCGCAAATGAAACATTTTGTTTAATCTTTTAACCCCCGACGCGAAAACGACGGGGTGTTCTGTGTTTAAAGTGTCTGTGTGTCTGTGGCATCGTAGCTCCCGAACGGATGAACCAATTTTGTTTTTGTTTTTTTTTTGTTTGAAAGGTGAACTAGTCGGGAGTGTGTAGCTATGTTTGATGAAAATTGATCCAAGATGGCCGCTGCCACAAAATGGCCGATTACATATTTTTTCACAACGCCCTCAATATGGGTATCAAATGAAAAAACTTGACTATTAGAGTACTACACACAAATTTCCCTCGTCAATATTTTTTTTTAATTTAACTCTTTAGATTTTTTTTTGTGTCTAGGGTTACTTACACGCCATGTTTGCTTGTCAAACAAAATTTCGTCCAAACCTTCATTTTCGCGCGTTACAAACACATTAGCATACAGATACATACAGGCAAGAGTCTATATGTGCCTATTTCGGTACGGTTCACTTTTTAGTCATGAAACCCTTAAAAATTTTTCACGTATAAAATCGTAGATATTCAGAACAGGTATAAATGACAGCAATAATTAAAAAGTGTCAAATTCCTACTTATCAGCTAACGTAACCCATTGTGATTACATTACCTCAAATAAAGTAATTAAGGATAAATTATTTGAGAATTGATTTCATAAATTATTTAATTTTTGTTAATTCATTTTGGAAGTTGTTTAATTCAATTCACGAATAATTTTGTGAAATAGGTAAGTTTTTATTTACCCTTCGTCTTACCTTTAATTGGAATAGACTATAATCATCATCAAGTGAAAGTCAAGACATGTTTATTGAAAAATAAAATAAAATTTGAAAAAATTAAACTGCGGTATTAGCTAAAGTATAAGAATATAATATTAAATAAATGACATTCAAATGAAAAAGGGAAGCTCGTATGAAATGATTGCAAATTGAAGTGTAAACGATCTTGGTTACAGTTGAATTTTTGCCAATTTCCATTCTCGGGCTTCGAATATAAAAATGCCTTTGAAGATATCTCATATCGTTCGCTTAGTCACTATTATGACTGGCACCATTTCAATGTGGATCATATTATTCTTAAAGGTAAGCATTAGTGTAAACCAAAAACATCAGAATAAACGAAATATCGTTTAAAAAATGAATAGGTACTCCGTCTATTCCGAAATGAATGTCAAAAGTAGTCGACTTGTTTAATTTTAAAGCTATTTGGAGAACCGCTTGCAAGACATGATGACGTCTGTGAAACAAAATTTACATTTTCTCGTTTGAAATAAAAAATAAATAAAGTTCTTTAAATTATTTCTTTACATAACTTCATTATCATAAGAC
>DWHK01002316.1:0-10079 GCA_018247855.1 Graphium androcles
TGTCCGTGTAATATATGTCTGTAAAACGCCCTCGTAACACAAGCCTAGAGCTTATAATAAGGGCAGCGTTTTTTTTAAAAAAAAAAATTGTAAATGTCAAAGTCAATTTGTTTGCTGTCAGAGATACAGAAAAGGCTACAGGTTACCTTCAACAAAAAAGTATTGTTCTCTAGCGATTGGATAATTCTACATAGTTCCATTTTTACTATAACTAGAGATCCCGCAATGGTCGAAAAGTTTTTTCACGTCATTTTAATTCAAATTCACACTATATTCTTAAGAAATCGTTTGACATATTAGATGTGTCGCGATTATTTATTCGTTAAAATTTTTTCACAATTATTTAAATATCCCATAAACTACTGAACCGATTTTTATGCCCGACGAACTCAAAAATTGTACAAATATCACCTACCTGTGTTCCAAATTTCATTTTAGTTGGAGCACTGGTTCAAGATTTTTCGGAACATACATACATAAAATGTGTTTTTGCTCCAACTTCGCGTTTTTGCGTAAACCTCGCTCGCTCCGCTCGCCCAATGAACAAGTATAGATTTACTCACTTAGCCAATCCCTTTGGCGCTCCTGCCGCCCACGTGTCGGGTTCCGAAGCTCCCAATCCCAGAAGAATAGCCTCCTCCCCCAATTGCTCTGGCGTTATATACACTTCTGGCCACTCGGTAGCACCTGCGTCGTCCGATGCGCTGGAATGGATTATATTGCCTTAGAAATAGATTCTACTTTGGTTTGTATGGACTGTTCTTGCTTGTTGATTCGACAAGGAATGATATCGACATTATTCCATGTAGAGTCTAATTTCGTTACGTTCACCTCGGGCTACCCAGCCGCACGTCAGAAATAAACTCTTCGAATGTTTTCTATACCAAAAACGACATTGTGACCTTTAGAATAGATTCCAAAATCGTATGTATCTTGTAAACCTAGTCTAATTCGTAATGTTGAATATTTAGTAGTGAAATCGACATGGTGACTTGAATAGAAACAGATGTTGTATGTTTGTCGTAAATGAGGGCTTATTCCCTTTATAATTGAGTCTTATTTCGTTTGTATTTAATATTTTCTATTGAGATGGGGGGATTGGGGTGATATCGACATTATTGCTTTTAGAATAGAGTCGAATGTCGTATATATACAATACTGTTTCTTGTAACCCAGAGAAGGCTAAAATCGACATTATCGCTTTTAGAATAGAGTCGAATGTCGTATATATACAATAGTGTTTCTTGCAACCCGGAGAAGGCTAAAATCGACATTATCTTATTTAATCGAGTCGAATGTTGTATGTATTTAATAATTTTAACTATATTAAGTTGTTGTTAAAAATCATCACAGAACAATAAAATGTTACATATAGCTGTTACTTCTAGCACAAGTCAGTTCGATCAAATAGTAGTATATCTTCCGTCAAACTTAATGGCCGCTATTATGAATATCTTCTTGTCCATCTGTATCTTTACTCTTAATGTACTCTGAAGAGCTTAACCCTAACAAGGCAAAACCTTAAAAAATTAAGTTGCCACAGGCTGAAGACTCCACGCTTATAAAGTTACGTATCTGAATACAAAGTTATTGTAGACTGCGGGATTCGAACCCATAAACTTAGATTTGTATAACACGGACCTATACCATTAGACCACGGAGGCAATTCAAGTAATATAGGGGTCATTCCGAAATGAAAGGTGTAGAGCATAACAACCTTCATACATCTTTTGCTGCTCTTCTACGGCCGCGCTCTCCCAGGGAGGTACCACGACCCTTCACGGAGTCAGCATAAAATATGCATGGCTCTTACGTTTGCCAGATGACCTACCCTCTTCTTTCCCCAGCGAATACTTAATGTAATCCTAACCCATACTACACTTTAACCTGTTTTATCCAATTTAAAGGGCTGGCAACGCACACGCAACTCTTCGGATGGTGTGCCCATTGGGCGATCGCTTCACATCAGGTGAAGCATCTGCTCGCTTGCCAACCTTTCCATATAAATAAATAAATAACGGGTTGCATTGCTACAAATTGTACAAGTAGCTGTCAGTGGCTTTTTGTAGTTCAATTCGTATCCCATAGTTTAATGACCACCAAAGAAAAATATACATTTAAATCTTTAGATCACTTACTTGCTTTGGTCATGTTTGTGATCGGAGCCATCTTTGTCGTCAGCGTAAACACTCGTGCTGAAAGTACACAAATCGGAACATGTATTATGTAAGACTTGAAATATATATATCCGTTAGTACACACAGAATAACAAATTTTCCTTTCATATATGTATATTTCTTCTATTATAAGCCTTAAATAATTTTGACAGAACTAAGAAGAGGGAAAAATTTAATATTTTATGTTTAAATCATCGTTATGGTTTCATTGTAGAAGTTAAATATATATCTTTGTATCTACATATTGTATTTATAATAAAATTGATTATTGTTACTGCATTTCTCTAATAATATTTATATATATAAAGGTTGTAAATACAGTTTCGAATATAATAAATTGATTATTTTCAATATAGAATGCACTATTGATCACTGCCGGTTTTATTTTATCTTCAAACATTTACAATATTACCCATTCATATTATTCTGTGTGACTATTCACATAAAAAACAATTAAAAGGTAGACAGGGTCAAAATTCGTCCGACGCTACAAAGGACACCCGGATATCGGGTGATTGAATCATTCACAGTTACTTTTCGATGTTAATAGAAAACAAAATAAATCAAAATTTTTCATTTACGAATCAATTTTGCTATTGAAAACAAAACACACATCGATCTCAGCGAAAGCCTAAATAATAAATAAGAAGCTTACCAACACGTTCACAATATTAACGCAAAAAAAAACCGTCATGCAGATTTCAATACAATCAAACAAAACTGATGACAAACTCATCATCGAAACGAACAAATACTCAGCGCATGAAGAGCTAAAGAGGAGTCAGTTTGCAGCCGATTATTGATTTTAAAAAAAAATTATTTAAAAAAAGAACACGATAATCGATTTTGACAACCGAAATTGACCGAATTGACTAAACAAAAATTAAAGATACATTATATAAAGCGCCTGCTACACTTATCGGCCTACTCGACTGAGGGGTACCACCGTAATAAAAAGACGTAAAATAATATATGACTGATGTGTGAGGTTACTTAGGAGCCATTGCAATCTTCACTGTGCGAGTGCTACGTCTGTATATAAACCAATACGCGAGTTTGCACGCCGCGTGTTGACACCGGACATAAAGTTTGACAGACAGATACATCATCATTCGACAACCAGTCCAGTTTTATTCATTGCTAGTGCTGGTTCGCACTGACAAAACATTCATATTAAACTAGGTCAAACTATGTATCTGTACTTAACTATCGAATTGCGTTCGCTAGTTAAGCAACATGTTTGACACATTTGGAAATCGTTAAACATTTTTGTTAGTTTAATTTTACATCGATTAAACCTGTAGTTCTTAAACAAGGCAGGTGTTTGTGACAATAAAACTGATATTAAACATTACATAACTATTACGGTACAGAAAAATTTAAGATTTGGCCAAAAATTTGGACAGTTGTCACTGGTGTGAACAAGCCACAAAAAACATGTCATGGTATGTATTTCGTTATGATCTAAGCAGCTATTATACGTAGAGAAGTTAAACGTAGAAACTCTAACTTTTTCTCTAACCTAATACTCACGCATGTGGACATGCGTGCGATAGTAAAAATAGGTGGGTCAACTGTTTTGGTCGGTTGCTGATGGCGAGTATATCAAGAGTAGCGTATAGAAGTCGCTTTGGCTCTACCATGGTAAACACTTCATATAAGTAAGGTTTGAATGATGTGATATTGTTGAATGTTAACCAAAATGTACTATAGACCACAGATAACTGTAAAATGCACTTCGTATATTTTCTGGTTTATCAAGAATATGGACGTCGGAGTTATTAATATATTGGGGTACTATATTTACTATCAGGCATGTCGCCCGCATGTGTGTCGCATTATGTTTAAAAAATACTTCGAAGCCTATTTTTTTATGGACAAAAAATTGCAAGCGAGTAGACCGTTCACCTGACGTTAAGTCATAACGTCGATCATAGGCACTCAACATACGGAATTATAGGAGTGTTGCCAGTTTTGGAAAAAAATAGGTTATTAAGCATACGGAAATAGAGTTGTTCAGGGTTAAAAAAGAAGTAGGGTAAAAGGGGCAATCTTATAAACCAAGGGAACTTTGTTTTTTTTTATGGTAAAAAGAATGGCAAACAAGCGGGCGGTTCATATGATGTTAAGCGATTCATGTCATAAACACACACATCTGTAGAGTTGCGTGTGCGTTACAATCCTGAGAAATTGGATAGAACAGGTTTATTGGGTAGGATGCGAACATATCAAAGATTTGGAGGAGAAAGGTGTGGGCAAAGAAAAGGGTAGGAATGGCCATCCGGCAACCCAATAAGTCATGCATACTTTATTTAATGCCGACTGTGTAGGGCGGTGGTACTTCCCAAGGGCGGAAGAGCTTTAAAAGGATATTATGCTCTACCACCTTGTTATATTGCTTTGTAAATGGGGTGGTGATACCTTCCCGGTCATGTAGGTCGATAAAGGCAGCAGGAAATGTCTGCAAGATGTTCTCTGCCATCTGCAAATGATACCTTGTTCTCCTTTTCGAGAATATAATCTAATAAATTATTTAATTTATCCTAGATATTGCCTCAAAAGAAACACCTTTGTATAATAACCTCTATAGCTGCGAATTAATCTACTTTAACTAACGTGATGACCATGTTAAGGATAAGTTGATGCAATCAACTTTCGGATATCCGAAGTATTCATATCATATTTGTGTTCGAGAAAATTTGGGGTTTTGTAGCATTATATTTCTAAATTAATACCTGCCCAAAATAATACTTACGAGAAACTATGCAGTCAAATACATGTCCATTTTCTTTCATAATATGACGTGTACATAATTGTATTGGTGTGTTATTATGTCAAAATAGTTGTCAATGTCGAATTTCACTTTGTATGAATTTGGATGTTTTATATTGGGTAATATAAAAATCCATAATTGAGTTCAGAATTAAATAGAAGGTGCGAGGGAAAAATTTTGAAAAATAATGAGCTGAATTCAAATGCAGCTTTCGAAAAACAAAATATGCTTCAAACTAAGATCTGCACTGACGAAACATTCACATAGAAATATGTTGCAAACTCTGTTTTCTGTCAATCTATCGTATTGCGTTTGCATTGATTACCAACATGTTTGAGACATTTGAATCAGGTCAAATTAATTTTTATCTATTAGTTTTTATGCATCATTAACAAGTAAAGAATTGAAACTTGTAAATTTAAAATGAACATTTATAGCAAAACAACTGACACTTAACACTACATAATAATAATAATCGTTTATTTATTTCTCACCCTAATACCGTAAATTTCCTTTTACAATAAATAAAATAAAATCCATTGCTTATTAATAAACAAAAATTTTAAGTTTTGCTAAAAAGTTTATACCGTTGTCAGCAGTATGAACGCAAGCCGCAACAAAACATGTCATGAGATGTGTTTTAAAATTTGCATGTTTTTCAGTGCAATTTCACATTTAGACTACAAAATAATAACGCCGGAAAGAAACATAAAAGATAAAACGTGTCAACTCCTATTTAACTCCCATATTTACCGAAACAACTGTAGTCTTCAGCATGAACGAAACGAAGAAATCTGAATGCCAACCAAGATCTACGACAACATTCGTTTCTCAATAGAATAAAAGTTTCAAACTACCTTCACAATAGATAGAAAGATACACAAGTAAGGCATTTGTGGATGATACGAGAACGATCTAGAAGAGTTACTGGTATCGGAATGATGATGGTAGACGACGAACGACTCGGATTTACTTAAGAAGTTTAGAGGTACTTTGAGATGCAATAACAGTATATTTAAGAGAGTGCTTAAAATATTTAAGCGTGGCTTTCTGGGGTTCGTTTTCATCATTACTTAAGGAACACTAATAACTTAAGGAGTCCTTTAAAACAAGGGCCCGTAAAATTGTTAGATTTTTTAGAAGTCACAGCTTACGCACGCCGTTATTTTTCAAGTTGTTATTATTTTATGGCATAATATGTTTGGTGCATAAATATAAATTTTTAAGATTTTTTTTGTGTAGCAATAAAAATTAAATGATTTTATGTTTCAGTTTCGCTACAGAATTATATTCGTCGCTTTTATGATTTATTAATTAATTAATTAATTAATTGCAAAATCGGTAAGTTTATAAGTGAAAGAACGATTAATCTATAAAGAACTCTGTCACTTAGATAAGAGATGCTTTAGTAGGTAATCCCAAGTATTAAGTAGTAGTAAAACAAATTTAGGTAAGTTAGGCTTATTTTTAGGAATCACGTTGGCTAAGGCACCCTTAGTGAAGAAAAGTTTAAACGCAACCCGCAACCCTCGGTAATAATGGCCTCTCACAGGGCATAAGTTAAATAAACAAAGACATAAAATAGCAGGTTATTGTAAATTTTGCTTTATTTTATAAACATCGGATGAGTGTATTAGAATTCTTAATTCTATAGATCTATATCTATGGATATTTTTAAGAAAAAAATTACACTTGCTAAAAAGTTGCTATGGGCGTAAAGCTCATGTCTTAGTCGTAGTGAAAATTATTTCACTGATATAATGTTATATATTTTATTTACATATATTTAAATTTCCAAATTAATTAAAAAATATAATTTGTTACGGGTTTACTATTTAAATACTTTCAAATACACGCAAAATCTAGTTTAATTTTGTTTACGTTATCCGTGCAAAGTACCTCTAAATATTAAAAAAAAAATAGCGCCATCTCAACAGAAACTCAACGGCCACTAAGCGAAAAAAACGAAAACGAAAAAAAACCTACAAAATTCGAAAAAAGAAAACCAAACCAACAAACGGACCGGCGCGAGTGACCAGGATTACATAGCCGCGGCGCGGGTGATCGGACGAAGAGACAGAGACAGACTATGGGCGGTGAGTGTGCGTGAGAGAGAGACAGAGGGATGCATATCCGACAGACTTACTGGACGCCGAGCTTGGTCGCGACGCGCCGCCACGGCGAGTAGCAGCCCGTCGTCAGCTTCTTGCTGTGCCACACGTGTAATGTGCGCGTTTATAGGTACATCACTATACTGTGCGTGTGCGCGGTGGGTACGTCACTAGCGAAAGCTTTAAAATTGATGCGCTAACTCTTTGCGCGACATGTTCGCTTGGTATTTTCCTTCACAACTCGTTTTATTTCTCTGCTATCTCTATGTTCGCTAAGTACTTAAAGAAGTATGTGGTGTAATTTTTGGTGTAAAGCTTAGCCAGAGGGAGAATTTTAGAAAATCATGTCAACCTAGACTTATTTTTACAGGTAATTGCGAAATATGCTGCATGCAACAGCATCGCTACAAAATCGTTCCAAAATGGTGTAGCGCTGCAGATTGGAGGAGAAATAATAATTCTATATCGCAGCGGTGCTATCATTTATCAGCGAATTTATTGAATATTTTAAAAAAGATTACAAATAAAATTAAATTATAATAACAGTTATTCACTATAATATAAACGATTATATTAATAATATTCATTAAAAGAAAAGTTCCCACGTATAGACGGTACCAACGCTGATCTGGGCTGCAATTGCTTACAAAGTTGACAGCTCTTTGTAGCGCAATTCGTAGCGTTACCAACTGCATGCAGCACATTCCGGAATGTTCCCTTAGAACTGAGCTGTTATAGTTACACTACGCGGTGGACACGTCACTTGCAAAAGCCATGTAAGGTGTGCGCTAACTCTTTGCACATTATGTTTGCCCGGTACTTTCTTTTACTTTGACTTTGAATATTTTGTGCCACTACTTATTATTGTAAAGATGAAACTGCCTCCGTAGCCTAGTGGTATAGGCCTTTACTTTACAAACCGGAGGTCGTGGGTTCGAATCCCGCGAGGAGACAATGACTTCGTGTTGTTGTTTCTTAGTTGGGTTAGGGCAATACGGGCCGATCACCCGATTGCCTGAAAATTAAGATGATTCCATGTAAAAAGTCGGTCCCAGTTGTTAAAAAGATCTTTGACAATCGTTAAAGGATGTCAGTGCCTTCAAATATCCTGACAATTAATCCATATTTGGAATTCAGTTTATCCCTTTAGATTGCGGAAGTCAGATGCTAGTTGTTCTGTGTAAAAACATGGTTGGATTCGAAGCCGACCCCAAGTAATTTAGGAATAAGGCTAAAAAGGAAGAAATAAGGACAAACTGATCCAGCCTTTTGCCTACAAAAGGTTAATAAATAATTAACGGGGCAAAGTGTACGCATTTATAATAAAATTCTACAGTCCATATTAAGTTCACCTCTTGAACAATTTAAATGTAAAATTAATAATTATTTTGACACTAAATTACAAAAACCTCCTCCTATTTTTGAAGTCGGTTAAAAATACACTTATAAGTTAAGCTTACTGTACCGTTGCAGTACTTTGATGTCTCAAAATGTGGTAATGGTACTGTTGTTACTCATGAAAGTAAATGAGACCATTGTATACTTAAAAAAAATTGTACACCAATGTAATTTGAAAAGAGCAACTGCTGAGTTTCTCGCCCGCTCTTCTCAGCAGCTCTTCTCTGCCTTTCCGTGCTGGTGGTAGCTTCATTAAGAACTTGAATATTCATGTAGAACTTGACTTTTAACACGAACGTGCAAGTGTCAATGTAAATATATGTATTTTAAATTGAATTGAATTGAATTGAATTGAATAACATAGGGTGCTAATATCGCCTGTAGTACATTGCGTTGAGGAAAAGCAGTAGGGCGTAGTCTTAGATTAAACATCTGTAACTTCAATTTATTACATATTCTATCGCCCGTTAAGAAGTGTTAATTTATTATATCACTGCCGTTATGTTTCTTTATGTTACTCCTGTCATCTTTAAAACTGTTTGATACTTATTAAAAGAGATTTTGAACAACAAAGCTGTTCACACGCGTGCTCACGGTTCACACTCGCCTCGGTCACGCGCGTTCTTTAGTTACTTATGTATACTCCTGTATAAACGCCTCTATCATAAAGAATATAAGAGATAAGATTGGTAATGTTTCCACTTGAATTTTAGTTATTTTAGATACCCTATTCTTATGTAAATACATAAATGTAATTTTTTTTCAATACTTACATCTTGTTAAATGTCTGTCTCAAAATGCGACGCCCTTAGGTTTCAATAATTTAACGGTGTTTATTATTTGTTTTAATTTTGATAACCGGCTTTGGCTCAGGCTAAGTCGTTAGCGCCGAGAGTTGGGGGTTCGATTCCCACAAGGAACATATATTTTGGTATGCTAAAGATTTTCGTTTAGTGTTTTAGTAGTTTTTCGGATCTGGGTTTTTCTATACGAATATTTTATGTTTATAAAATGTTCTTGTAACACAAGAAAAAATTCGCAACATTCTAGCATATTACAACTTTCAGGAGGGACTTATATTTGATTTAATTCAATTTAAGTTGTGCTAGGTATGTATGTATGCATCGACAAAAATATTCGAAATTTGACCCTGTACTTTGAATGTGGCCGAGCTTATCGCAAAGAGGCAAAGATCGTTATATCAGGCCACGTTAATCTAGTCACGTTTACTGTCCATTGATAAACATGTCGGTATTGGCAGAACGCACTCTCACTTTCACTAGAGCAGTACTTGTACTAACTGCCTCCGTGGTCTATTGGTGTAGGTCCTTGCTTTACAAACTGGAGGTTGTGGGTTCGGATCCGGGACACAATAGTTTCATGTTATTTTTTTAATAGGGTTAGGGTAATATGCTGAACACCCAATTGCTTGAGAAGTATAGCCTTGGGTTAGATAGAAACGTTATAAGTATTATTTCAACAGAAAATTTAAAAAAACCGACTTCAATTGCCTTAAAAGTGGACTTTGGTGATATAAAGTAAAGTAAAGTAACAGCCTATTTTCAAATTGTCCCACTGTTGGGCTAAGGCCTCCTCTAGACAGAGGGCATAGGGCATAGT